>CABFPE010000147.1:1223183-1237804 GCA_900660155.1 Hofstenia miamia | reverse complement strand
ATATATATATATATATATATATATATATATCAGTTCTTTGGAACTGGAACCGGAGACAAAGACTAGAACCCAGGAGCAGAGCATTTTCCTCGGAGCTGGAGCAACATTTACAATTTATGGAACAACCTCAGCTCCAAAGCGCTTTTTGAAAACCTGTTTTCATTAGTTGATGCTTGTTTCATAAAGAACATTAGTACAAAAAATGTATAAAAATTCATGGAAACTTTAAAGCATTTCACTAAAAATTTGAAAAATCAATAAGTTCGCAAAGTTTTGATTTTGTAGCCCAGATCATAAGGGAGCTATTGCAGGAGATGGAGCCATTGGTATCTAACAAACTCGGAGCTGAAGCTGGAGCTAAATTTTGAAAAGAATGTGCTCTGGAGCGGGAGCTGGAGCAGCTTCATATTTGGGCCTTCTCTAAAGCTCTGATTTAAATAACCCTCTTCATGCAACAAATTAATTAGAAACATTATGATGTATTAAGGAAAATATAAATAGACATTTTGAAATGAAATTCAACTTCTTTCTAAATGACCAAAAGCCTATTTAAATATGAAGTGAGTAGACAAGATTGTATATTTTGAAAACGCATTGAGATGCTCACAAACAAAATAATATAACAATAATAAAGCTTTTCAAAAAGTTTTTAAACACTTAAAGGTAAATTGCTAAAATGTGGGTAATTTCTTGACTCTCAAATCTCCAACTGCTACTGACTTTTCCTCGCATTGTGGTTCAAGAAACCTCTGCTGTCTTTCCTCTTCACTGATCCGTTCTCTCGCTCTTACTTCATCTCCTGTGACTTTCCTCGTTGCCGAAAAACATGATTTATATTTATTTGTATTGTCTTGACTTTGCTGGCCTAATAAATTCTTTTATTACTACTATTATTTCATTACTTCTCACAGCTTCATGCTGGTATCCCTCTCAGCTCGGGGAACTCACCAGTTCCCAGGGAGTCTGAGAGCTTTCCTCAGGACTCTACCTGTTCCTAACAATGCTGCCTTTTGTGCTACTGCCCCTACCCACTTTTGTACTCCCAACTCCTCCATGTATTTTTTATCCTTCTTATTTACTGATCCTAGTGCTCCTACTACTACCAGGACTACATTAACCTTCTTTAACTTCCACAGTCCTACTATTTCCTCTGCCAACTCCATGTACTTGTCTATCTTCTCTTTCTCCTTGCTTTTTACGTTTCTGTTCTTTGGTACTGCTATGTCTATCACTGTTCCCAATCTCTTTGTGTATGACTACTATGTCTGGCCTCCGTGCTTCTATCACCTTGATTGTCTGTTTGTTGAAGTCCCACATTATCTTAACCATCTCATTTTCTATGACGTCCTGTGGCTTGTGATCATACCACTTGTCTTCTGCTTCTAACCCATGCTGCTTGCTCAAGTTCCAATGTACCATTCTTCTCACCTTGTCATGCCAGAACTTATACTCATTCTGGGCCAAATTCTCACCCCTGCTATCAGATGATCTACTGTCTCTGCCTCTTTCTTACATAGCCTACACTTATCACTTACTTCCATTCTTCTGTCTATATGCTTCTTCACCCAGTTTGTTCTTAATATTTGCTCCTATGCTGCCATTATCAGTGCTTCTGTTTCTCTTTTCAGTCCTGCCTTCTTTAACTACTTGTTGCTTTCTTCTCTGTCACATTTTTCTGTGTTCCTCCAGTATTCTCCATGCATCACCTTCTGCCTATACTTTGTTTGCCTCTCAGATTCAATCCTACTCTGGTATATCTTCTTTCCTTCACTCTCAGTTCTTATCTTCCTTAACTCCTTAGTGACCTCTAGTAGGAACCCTCTATGTTGCTATTCTACATATTGCTCTAGTCCTTCTGCTTCTACCATTTCCTCTACACTCAGCAGTTTTTTCCCTCCTTTATGCCTTGCCATGTACAGCCTAGCTACATCTCCATTTAAGTTGAATGCTCTCTCTGCTGCTAGTATCTTCCTTGTCTCCCAGTCTAGCTCCCTAAGTTCATTCTTGTTCCACCTAATTATTCCTGCCGAATATCTTAACACTGGTATTGCCCATGTATTAATTGCCTTTATACTATTCTGCCCATTTAATGCTGCCTTCTGTAGTACAACTGTTCTGTGATAGGTATTAAGCTAACTACAAACAGGAGTAGTGCTAAGCTGTCTCCCTGGAATATGCCCGTCTAAACCTCAACCTATGCCCGTCTATCTCAGTCTGCCATCTTCCCATATCCCTCTCTAGAAACTCAACCCATTTCTGTGAAACTACATTGGCCTCAGTGTCCTCAATACCCTCTTATGTGATATGCTGTTATATGCCTTCCTGTAGTCTATCCATGCCTTTGCTAAGTTTGTTTTCCTTCTTCTACAATTCTCCATTATTGCCTGGTCTATCAACAACTGATCTTTGCATCCTCTTGTCTTTGACCTATATCTCTTCTGCTGCTCTGATATCAACTTGTTCTGTTTTAAGTAACATGCCAGGCTTCTTGAAATCACAGAAGTGAGCAATTTTCAAGTTGTATTTAGACATTTTATTGGCCTGAACTTGCTTGCCTCACCGCCTTTCTTTGGCTACTTCTGTATCAGAAATGTCCATCCCACTACCATCCACTCTGGACACCCACTTACCACAACCTCCTCCAATGCGACTGCTAGTCTCTCATGCACACTAGTGAATTTCTTCACCTTGATTTTCATAAATCGTTCGACTCAGTCCCACATGGACTTCTAATACATAAGTTGTGTAATTTCGGTATTGTTGGGAAAATTCTTAAAATCCTTGCCTCTTACCTGACAAATCGAGTTCAATGTGTTAGTATAAATTCTTGTCGATCCAGTTGGTTACATGGTACCAGTGGTGTGCCCCAGGGCTCAGTGTTGGGACCATTATTATTTCTGATATTTATAAATGACATTCCATCTTATTGTCTTAATTGCACCCCAAACTTATTCGCTGATGATCTAAAAATTTTTTCTCCATCTTTACGCTACATTGAAGATGGCTACTCTTCTCTCGCAGTTTGGGCAAAAAATAACAAAATAATGTTTAATAAGAAAAAATGTGAGTATATCTCTTATTCTATATTTAATTCGTCTATTCAAATTGAAGGTTCAATGTTTAAGCCTATTGCATATGTTAAAGATCTTGGTGTGCATTTTAGTCATAATTTATCCTGGACTTTACATGTGTCAGAAAAAATAAGTAAAATCATTTTTTATGCTATTAAAGAGATTAATTCCCTTTAATAGTTCATACCAAGTAAAACTTACTCTTTACAAATCTATAATCATGACTTCATTCAGGTATGCATCTAAAATTTGGTTTCATCCTCAGGTGATGTTGATAAACTAGAACGTTTACAGCGTCGATGTACTAAGTGGATTTAAAACATCGGAAACTATAAAACTAGCCTTCTTTACCTCAACTTATTCCCAATTCCTCTACTATTTCAATTCTATGATTTGCTTTATTTAAACAAACTTTTAACAAACCGTTTGGATCTCAATGCTTCGGATTATTTATCTTTAAATTACACAAACCGCTCACGATTACGTTCTAAAAATTTTAATCTCTTTCAAGTAACACGTGTGAAGAAGTCAAAAACAGCTTACTTCTATTTTAACCGCATCACTCGCTTGGTTAACTTTATTCATACGAACACAAATAATAATTTATTTGATGATTAGAGCATAGTCAAAAGAAATCTTCTAGTTTATTGCAGATTACATCTAAACTTCACTTTTACTATTGGTATTAGATTCACACATAATCTTGTTTGCCCATGCATATCATGCCAATCATCTTTCAGTTCATCAATTCAGTAAATGATTTTTGTTGAATGTTCAATATATTTGTAGACCTGTATTAAGGTAATAAACCTATTTAATACCCATCTACCTCATCTCTGCCTGGCGCCTTCCAGTTCTTCATCTTCTTTAGAGCTTTCTTTAGTTTTGCAGTTATGATTACTTCTACTTTTTGTCTGAACTCCTTCTGCATCTGCGCACTCTCTATCTATGGTCCTTCAATTCCCGATATATTTTCCCAGAACCTTACTGCGTCCTCGCCTGCTCTAGCTGTAGCCTTTTCGCCTGCATATAGTTCTTTGTAAAATCTTCCTTCTTGGGTTTCAAACTTCATGTTGTCCCTTGCTTGCTTTGCTCTTGCCCTATATTTTCTTAGTTTCTCAGCTTCTGCAACTAATCTCTGCTTAAGTTCTTCTCTTGCACTTTTTATAGTCTTCTCCTTACCTACCCTGAACCTGTCCTGTACCGCCTTACTTGTGCTGAACTTCCCTATTTGCTGCCTAATCGTTGCCACTTTATTCTCAATTCTTCTCTCCCATGCTGGTTTCTGTCTCCCTTATTTCTTGTCGTCTTTTCTTCTTTATGTCAATGTCTACATTCATCAGCACCTCCCATGCGCCTGCAAACACTAACCTGTTTATCTCTGTTACACTTTTAACATCTATCCTTTCTAATACTTTGCTGTCTCTACTGCTAACTTGCTTCTCTTAATCCCTCTTGGTACTGGCAACCTACTTCTGTCTTCTATTTCTCTCTTCATCCCTTATTTGATTTCTGCCTCTGTTTCTACAGCTGCAGTTTCTGCTGTTTCTACCACTACTTCTGCTACTACTTCTGCTACTACATCTGCCAATTCATTTTCCTTTTGCTTCGTCTGTTCAGCTCTTCTTTTTCCCTTATTCTCATCCAGCTTCAACTTTCTGACCTTACCTGTTAGCTTCTGCTCAGTAAATTCTAATCCTGTTTCTTCTTTTTTCCATTCTTCCAAAATTATCTTCCTATAACCCCTTTCATCTGGTCTGCTTCTTCTGCAACACTCCAATGCTATCCTGTTTTGCTAATCTGTCCACTTGTGCCGTTGTCCATTGGTCTGTGTTGATCCTATACTGATCGGAGATTCTTCACACCCTCTGACCATTTAAGGCCTGCCGGGGACTGAGGGCCTTTTCTTTTCGTTGCATTTTCATTGAAGGTAGGGTCGGGCTTGAACTCGGGTCTTGGCGGTCCCATTCTAGCCTTTACCCCTTGGCCACTGAGGCCACTATTATTATTATTATTATTATTATTATTATTATTATTATTATTAGGCCGTTTTGCATTTTACCCATTTTTTTATCCAGACCCGGCAATTCCAGTAACAGTGGTAGCGCCGAGTAAAATTGTACAGCCCTTGTCTTGAATCCTCCTTCGAGAAAGGAGAAAGGCGGCGGCCGCCTTCCTTTGGCTACGCCCTTACTGCCAGAATGTTTGATTGATGTAAATTCACAGTTCGTATGGAGTTAAAGCCAAAGCATTTATTGACATTCCTGAACTATATTTATGCAAAACGTAAAATTTAAAGAGTGTTTTTACATCAGTTAAAGTAATGAATATTAATGCATTTTACGAATGTTAATGTGCAGTTTATCTCTCTAGAATTGTCTGTATTTGTTAGAGCAAATTATAAACAATTTGTTTATCAACAATAAAAGCAGACGAACATTTCCTTTCTGCATTTATGGCAAAGCTAAAAATATAATATAATGTTTTACCACGCTTTCACTACAATTAATTCCGCGGTATAAAAGTAAGCTTTTTTTAAATTTTTGTAGCATTAACGATGAAATGTATTTTTAAAAGAAATCGTATAAAATTAAATAAAATATTGACAATGAATTTTCTTGCTGAAAATGTATAATTGCATATTTGCAATCAGGTTTAATGAGGCAAATGATCTTTGCAGTAACAAATATTCGTATTTACATATAATAATTTGAATATATATTTACATTTGAATTTGAAGGGCTTTGAAATTTTATATTAGCATTTTATTCTTAGGTGAAGATTAAGATAAACGACGCTTAAATATTTAATATATTATGCAGTTATTAAGCTGATTCCAAATATATTAGTTTATTAGGAAAGCATTATTTAAATTTTTTTAAAACATCAATTGTAACAACCAATCATTTTACAATATCATGTAACTAGTGTACTGCATTTAGCACTGCCATGCTATCGTACGTAATTTTGTGAGTTACTATTTTATGGGGACGTGTAGTTAAATGATTAAACTTGAAGGTTAAAGAAGATCATATAAAAGTTTTTTGTATTGCAGTCGAAAAATTCAGCTTATTTTTAACAATTAATTGAATATTTGAAAGTAGCGCGCGCAGATTTGAATTGTGTGTATCAAGGTGACAGTACGAATGTGACAGAGTTGGAATTTGGAAATTTTTTTAGGGCGAATCCCGATATAGCAATAATTCGGCCTATGCCCAACCAAGACAACCAAATTTGAAATTATTCAAATTCCACTGAGACTCTTTTATGCTTCAAACCACTACACTGAATTTGCAGGCTTCTCCATTCGACAGATTTTTCTGTCCAATCCAATTTCTTCAGCGGAAATATGATAAATTTCCATTGTTACGTTTACTATGTGATCATCAGGAAAAGACTAATGCACTCCTAGACTCTATTGAGCTCGACAAGATGGTTTTCCTGAACAAATTTGGCGATAACTCAAGCCTTAGATCATGTTTCAGACGTTTGCATAATTTAGAGAATAAATCTCTAGCTCGGCCAATAGTTTGGAATGAAACTTCTTATCCCTCCTATCAAGATGTAGCAGAAGTTTTCAATGATTACTTTATCTCAATTTTTCATTATCAAGCTCCGTTTAGTTTGATATATAAACCTTTAACTTATAATAAAATAGACTGTACTTTACAATATTTTAGTTGAATCTTCATCAACTGGATGTGGTCCGGACAACATTCCGGGATCTTTCATTTCAAAATATGCCGCTGAACTCAGCCCTCATATTTTGGCACTTTTTCGTCAATGTATTGACTCAGGCACTTTCCCCGATGTTTGGAAAATTACAACAGTTCGCCTAATTTTTAAAAGTGGGGACGGACATTGTGTTAAAAATTATAGGCCTATCAGTCTTCTTTGCAAAATCTCACTTGCATTTGAAAAAAAATCTTCAAGTTTCTCCATCACATCTTTATTGATCATCTGACGACGTACCAGTATAGATTTGTCAAAAAACGCTCAACAACTTTACAACGTCTAGCCTACCTGGATCTAGTTAATAACAGCTATGATAATGATTCACCTCTATACATGTATTTCTGGAGTTTAGCAAAGCATTCGATAGAGTTCCTCATTCGATTCTTTTAAGAAAAATTAAGGCTCTTGGTATTGGTGATAATCTGCTAAAATTGCTAGTTTCTTACCTCATTGGAAGATAACAGTGTGTTCTCATAAATTCCACACTATCTCAATGTCGTAAAGTCACTAGTGGGGTGCCGCTGTTTTCAGTTTTGGGACACCTTGTTGTTTTTGATATTTATTAATGACTTGCCTGATGTATGTGTTATCTCTCTACCTCTTATTTTTGCTGACGATGTAAGAATCTTAGCAAATTCGCATGAAAAATTACGTGATGATAATTTAAGGCTTCAAGAATGTACAATCCAAAATGGTATGGAATTTAATCTCAATAAATTCCAATTTATAAATTTCGTTGGTTCGTCTGATACTATTTCTCTTCTTAATCATACTATAAAACCGCTATATGTTTTAAAAGACCTTGGAGTTATAGTCAGTTTCGATCTTAGCTGGTCTGCACATATTACTCAATAGCTAAAATCATGCAATAACACTTTTCTTTGCTAAAACGTAACATTCCGTTTAGCACGTCAATATCCGTAAAGTTAACTCTCTACAAGTCCTTAATTCTTTCTAGATTGATCTACGCCTCACCCGCGTGGCACGCTGATATCACTGGAGTTACCTTGCTTGAAAAATTTCAAGGACGATGCACCAAGTGGATTGAAAATTCTGATGGCTACATAAAACGTTTAAAATGACTAAAACTGCTTCCTATAGCCTACAAACTTCAGCTGATGGATTATTTTTTAACAAAATGCTAAATGGCTATTACGATTTAGAGCCTTTTTCCTAACTTTCCCTCTATGTACCATCACGTCCTGGTTTGAGATCTCAAAATATTGTCCTTTTTAGATCTCGATTGCTCCATAAAAGAAGGTGCATGCCATTCTTTTACAATCGCATTGTTCTGTTGGCGAACTTCATCCATACAAATACGAGTATTAATTTACTTCATTCTGCGAAGTCAGTAATAAGCCTCAGCTTCGAGACCTCTTCTGGGAACGTTTTATGCAAAGATATGAACAAGGAAATTCGTGCTCGAAACGTGCTATTTGTTTATGCCCAACATGTCGGTCTTCATTGACTTTTTATTAATTTTTTTATTTAGTGTCAATTTGACAATAAATCCTACTAAAAAAATAGAAAAATTTTATAATTTCTAATTGGAATCCAATTGAATTCCAATCTAAGTTTGAGTTTGCTAATCCAAATTTTGTATATGACATACACGACATGTTTTTGTATTCACATATATATTTATTTGAGTATAATACATCTGTGCATCTGATAAGGCCTGAATTTCGCTGTTAAAAATAAAAAATGCAGGATTTTAAGAAAAGTCTTAGAGAAAGCAGAATGAATTATTATAACAGAACAAATGAATTGATTTTATTTTAAGAATTTCTGGGCAGCAATGAGGCTAAAATACGAGATCCTATAGTCGATAAACATCAATCTCAATACTGGAAACCTCTGTTAGTCTCTCTATTTGTTTGTTTCAAATTAAAGTTTCAGTTCTAATTATGTTCCTCTCTTAGAGTCTTGCGCGAATACCCCCGTGGGATCGGGAGGAATTTTTGAACTGGGGGTTTGACAAATTTTTTAAAATTCTGGGAGCAACAATTTAAAAGGTTTCATGAATTAATTTTATATCTGCGTTTTACAAATTTTGAATCTCATCACTTCATAGATGCATTTCTTAGAAGTGAAACATATTAGAAGATGGCCTCATCACTAAAATTCCAACCCACTAAACCCAATGATTTGGAGTATTTTTATTCAAGCCCCGTAATTGATTTGACATCTTTCTTTGAGTCAGATTATAAGAAACATATGCAAGATGCCACGGAATTTCAATATGATGAAAAATTTGATCTTCTATCATTTAGGGTAGGGTCCGTTCCCGGTCCGTAGCCATGAAAATAGGCCCGTGGGCTTGTCCGTGCCCGTATGCTAAGACGGTTAGGCCCGTTTTTAAATGATATTTGACTAGAATATCTTGATGCAACAAGAAAACCTTCAACTGTGCTATTAAAAAGAAACATACTTAAACTTTCATGGCCATCAATGAAGTTTACATCAATAAAAAATTAAATTTTTGTTGAAATCACTGCAGAGTTTAATCTTACAACTATAAAATCATAATTAAGTTATGTTTTGAACTTCTTATTCAACAAATTTTGTCAATCATTGATAACGTGCGCTTCAAACATCATAACAATAATGAGGGATAGGATTTACATGCCTAAGGCATAAAACAGATTTTTACTCATATTTGGACACAGTTTTCTTTAACGTATATTTCCATGATAGCTCGCATATTCCATCATACTTCACACGCTAATGTCACAGATACCAAATATTTCACTGAAATTTATCTGTTCCTGAATCATCTCGAAACTGAAGGCTCACAAATATTGGAAATTTTGAAACTCGTTTACTTGCTGGACGACAACTTAATGTAGAAATTGTGTTTCATTACGATATCTTTCAGTGTCGCCCTGAAACTATAATGCAACTGCGGACTCTTATTTCATTGCAGCGGATTTGTGATACTTGATAATGTCATAGAACTAATGCAGGGGGAAATGTACAAAGAAAAGCTGAATGTCGTACAGGAAAGCTCGAATTACGATCTATGAGAACATTAGCACAACCATAAAGAAGAAAAAATTCATGCAGCTGATTTTAATCCTTTAAATGTTCCTATATACAGAAATGTGCCTCTAATCTAGGTGGATCAAATTCAAAGACGAATGTTCATGACTGTTGATAATTTGAAACCACCATTTATGTGTCTATTAGTATAAATATGTATACCTTCGTAATTGAATATCTGTTCCCTTTAATGTAGTTTTATAATTTCTACGATAAATCTACATGAAGGTTAGTATTACACCAAATACATATACATAGATATAGAGAATAGACCTAATGTACATCCAACAAATGATTTTAAGAATAAAAATCATCGAGTAAAAACGACAAATATTCATGCAGAGCCCCTATGTCCGGCCCGTGCCTGTAGTATAGAAGTCCGTGCCGGTACCCTTGTCCGTGTCCGTTTCGGGCCCTACTCCTGCCTATCATATTGGAAGAATTTCACTTCCAAAAAACTTAGATAAGTAGCACGAACTTATTTAACCATATAAGTTTCAGAAACAGCTCCTGATCTAGTGCTTAGTTCAACTGGAATCACGATTCCTAATTGACCAAAACACTTGCACTTTGCTCATCTGAGCGAACTCTGAGTTATCAGAAAATACAATATACAATACAGTATAGCTTAAAATCGAGCAATTCATATTTTATGTTTATGGGTGTTCTATTGGGAGATTTGCAGAATTCGTGCTATGTTAAGGGGTGACCCGTGGGAGTGTCATCAAATCATTGTCCTGCCACAAGGCTATTCCCTCCCTGGTGTTAGTGTAGCGAGATCCCTAAACCAATTGTATGGCATTCCTCAGTAAATAACAGTCATTTAGAAGGAAAAGTAGAATTCTTAAAAAAAGGAAATTATAGTTTATTGAGTTTTTGCATACAAAATATACTACAACTACTGATAATATATTGTCATAAAATTGAACCAACTATCCATTCAAAATGCTGTCTAATGTGAGATGACAAATTTGCATATGATGTCATGACAGAACTACGATGAAGGCCTTATTAAGGGACATAAATGGATTTAAGAAATTTATTTATCTTATGGTACCCGATTAGAATAAAAAAGCACAATGATAATGTAAGTTACGAATTTTTCAGATATTGTATTCTAATCAATTAAAATTTTTAAGAACATACGTATTTTGTGGATTAAGAGTCAACATTGCCATTAATTACCATGATATTTCGTATTACATTCAGAATATTATCAGACCTGTATCAAAAGCAATTATTTTAAGGGAACTGGATTGTAAAAACAACTGTGATATTTTGGAATCCAATGAATAGCAAATTTTGCTTGGCTAAACAATTCCAATCCAATTCCAATGTCCAATTGGAATCAAATTAGATTCCAATTCCAATGGACAAGCATGTGAATTTGATTAGATAATGTATTGAATAATGAATCGACTTGGTCATAAGCAACACTTATTTATTTGTGAATGGTCTTTGTCTTTGGTTGCGAAAACGACTTTTATTACTTTCGAAAAATATTCAATTACTAAAATTATCTGCCAACTTACATCGACTTATACCAGTGCAAAATTAGAGGGACTTCTCAGAGACCTTTACTTGCAGCAGACATAAGTACTAAGTTAGAAGGTTTCTAAATACATAATTAGAACCATTTTGGAACAGACAAAATAATATTATCTCCAAATATTAGAATTTTCTTAGGGTTTTTTGCTTCTACGGAAAAATGCAATTTTTTCACTAAAATGCTAATGTAACTTTCACTGTTTATGCTAGAAAAAAACAAAGACAGCTTTGGAAAGTCATTTCAAATATTTCAAACGGCGGAAACACTTTTTCTCGTTTTCCAAATAATATACCACAATTGATACATAAAGAACAAAACAAGCAATTTTTGATTGTTTTGATACATTATTTCAAATTTGAATTGTAGAAAACCTGATTTCAAGAATAGATTAAGAAAGTTTTAGTGTGTTTTTCTTCTGCTCAATTCTCCACGTTTCTTTCTTGTATCGCCGTAGAAAGAATACTACAAAGAAAACGGGAAAAGGGGAATATGTATGAATACAATTCTTGTCATATTTTACATATGCGGTGCAAATGTCTGGCGAATTGAACTAAAAATAGAAGTCTATCAAAACTTGCACAGTCCCCATAAACAAAGAATGTTCTATAAAAATGAACAAAATCATTCAAAAAGTTCATTTACAAGGAATGAACACTGAGAAAGTTCTCATTTTTTGAGGCAAATCAAAAAAGTTTGAAAGTAATGTTTGAGAACCGATCCATGTATGTGGAAGGTAGGAAAACTTAGAAACGAGTTTGGATCAATTCAATTGATCCAGATTTCATATCGAACTAAACAATTCGAATCCATTGCTATTATAAAGCATTGAAAAATTGCGAATGGAGATCAGCAATAGAGACCTCACATTTCTATCTCGTTACCATTCCATGTTAAATTTTCAGTTCCGATCCCTGTACAATTACTAGAGATTTGGTCCCGATTTTGCTGGTACCCGTTCCGTACTAAGATTAATTATGTTAATATTATCCATCAATCAAGTTGAAGATAAAATGGAAATACTACAACCATAATTTAGTTTAGTTCATGTAGTATTGTAACAAATAATATATAACATAGTATCAAACATTGAATCAATCTCATTGCGGGCTTGTATTACTGCCATCCCATTACATGCTATATTTTTTGTCCCCTTCGCGCAGAACTCTAATCAGCAATCGCTAGTTTTCAGATCATCAGCAGAAAAAAATTTCAAGCAAAATTAGTTGGACCAAAAATTTGGCTCAAATTAACATGTAGTCAAATGAGTGAGGACGAAGTTTCAATATGATTGATAATATTTGGTTGTATGCTTTGTTGTTTCCTTGTCAAAATGTGTAGCCATTAGAGGTAACTGCTGCCTAGAGAGCAGTATGTAAAATATCATTGTTCTTATAAAACTCAACGTGATAGGTCGACAAAGGTAACAGATTGTGACCTATTATTATCGGATAAAATTATGAAAAAAATTAATTTACTTTTATTGCATATATGACGAGTCTGAAGTAGTTGCTTGAAATTATGACTAAAAATTTATTTGTAAGCCGAATTCATCCTGATGTTTCATTTGTGTCCTAATACCGACCAAAAAATTTGCTTGGAGCCATGGGGTTGGCTGCTGTAATAAATTTAGGTCGAACCGCGTCCAACTCTATTTGTATTGAGAAATTCTTTTTCATAAAAGTGTTCCAAAACTGAAACAATTTCGATCTAACAATACGAATTTTAGTTAAGGTATAACATAACTATTCCATCGGACTAGGTTAGATATATCAAAGAAATTGCACTACTGGAAAACATTATTTGTTAAATATTCCGTGCTTTGTAAATCCAATTGGAATTATTTTGTGCTTTTATGCTTTTAGGAATTCGTTTAGTAAATACAAAGCTTAACAACAAGATATTAACAGTTACGTCATTTGCTGTCGTATGTCTGTTGTAAGTATTTTCTCTAGTGTAATGGGAGCAATCATCAATTGACTATTATTGTACGTCTAGCTTTGAAAAATGCACCTCTTCGATTACATCTATTAATCGCTAGATGGAATGCTGATATTAATTTAGATTAGAATGCTGCAAATCATTGTGGATTATTGGAAACCTATTTATTTGAGATTTAGGTGTTTCAATTGATTTATGAGCATATGCCAATGATGCCACATAACGTGCATTAAGAAAGGCGCAAAATGTGGATACAGGCTTTCCATTCCACATTATGCCTCTTTTACACAGGAATGTATAAAAACAATATTACAAATAAAGTGTGGAAGAAATATCATATAATGAGCGTGAATTGTGTTAAAAACTTAATTGAAAATCAAAATAATTTAATAGTAGCAACGATATTTCATTCTATGGATGGGGTATGCATCAGTAAAAAATGCCAGGATCGGATGGGTGTGGATGATTACGTTTTAACTGACAGTACTGCACTAACAAATCTCTATACTATATATATATATATATATATTATACTGACTTTGCATACTATGGAATTTTTTGAAAAATAAATTACATATATATATATATATAATATTGAGAAATCACATGTACGCTGTGCACCACACGTAGGATTTTATTGTAAATTTGATGTATATTAAGTATTGATTAACTGAGTGCTATGGTTTCTGTCAACGAAAGAACATAATTACGGCTATTTAGTTAAATCTGCAATATTTGCAAATCCTAAGTACTTAGCAACTCTATATTTATCCAAATTTCTTTAAATTTTTTTCATTGTTCTTAGACTTTCTTAGTTTTTAGTTAATATCATTAATTCTAATGATTTTTCTCTTGTAAGAAGTTTTTCGCTCTATTTCACAGACTTTCTAAATAAATTTTTTATTTTTAAGTAATGAAATAATATTTCAATTAGTTCAATCACGTTCTAAAAATTCTTACGCAATTTACTGAAATTCAATAAAGTTTTGTTTCACTGCCAGATCAAGCAGGAATATAATTAGTTGTCAAGTCAAAAAGTTAAATGAGCCATGATTTACTTAATAAAGTTTTCAAACTTCATTAACTGCTTTTTGAAGTTTGTTTATTGCAGCTTGATGTAGATATAATATAGTGTGTGAAGACTTACTGCTCTAAAAATTTCGCTTAATAAATGATATGACATATCTAGATGTTCATAGCAAATGGTGTAAATTCTTGGCAAATTTGCATTCACAAAAACTTTATTTGGTGTGCCTCGTGTAGAATTCGAATGAATATATATATAT
>CABFPE010000147.1:1193522-1207460 GCA_900660155.1 Hofstenia miamia | reverse complement strand
TATATATATATATATATATTCGTGTGAATATTTATTATATTTCTTATTGAATTTAGAAGTTCATCCTACCAGCGTTGAAATCAGCTCTGCCTCATTTACAACTCTCCCAAAGCAGTATTCAACCAGCTGCAAGGTACTCTCTTTTGAACAGTGCGATCGTCTAAACTCCGTCATGCGTGATAAAGTGACAATTCATGGAAGAGGAACATTTCCCAATATTGAGGTATGCACGTGCTTCCTGATTTTGTTGTTCAATTCATTAGTTATGAATATTTCAATTGCTCTATCAATCCAAAAAAAGTAGAGTTAACTTAATCTTTCTAGTTAAATATTCAGATCATAAACTATGTGTATCTATATTGAAAATTGATAGTTTGAAAATAGCTTGCTTTAAATATTGATTACTTTTCAATTTATTCAACATATATTCTAATGAAATTGGAGATATAGAAGTTTATCAATTAACCCAATTTAGCAAGTCTAGTGTATATGAGCAAACGCATGCTATAGAACTTGTTGAAGATGTTTATATTTGCTTTTAGCTCTTACATTAATATATAATTTAGTAATTTAAAATGATTGATACACTTTGCTAATATGAGTCTTTGAAAAATTTCAAGAAATTAGGAATAATCCTTTCTTTTAAATTAAAGTATGCAACGCACATTTCTCTTTTCAGGAAGTGTAAACAAAGCGGCAGAAATTCATGCGTAAGATATTAAAAAAATGCACTTGAAATGCGCAAAATGGAATAATCTATGTAGCATTGAAAGTTAGTGTTTTGAAGTCATTGTAATTCTTAAGAATGGGCATTTTACAAGGTGCTGTATAACTGCACATGTTGTATGCTATGTCCGAGCTCACTTAGTAGACAAAGCCAAAATGCAACATCTTTCATCTCTTAAAAAAGCATCGGGATTCAATTCAATGAAAAGTTAATCTATTTTGTTAAATTTAATTGTTGCAAAATTATTCATAAATAATTCCATCTTCCAATTATGATTAATAGAAATATACATTATAAATCACACTAGTCGAAGTGTGGATCAACAATTGAATTAAGCCTAAATGTTGGGATCAAAAATTACCTAATTGAATAGTCTTAGAATTTCATCTTTCATAACTTTTTTACGTTTTAGAGCTATAGGGTGTCCCAAAAATCAAATGTTTTTAAATTCAGCTGTAGTGAAGTTTTAACTTTTACATCAAAAATTATACTGATAATTTTTTTCGAAATTGATGAATGCTTGATGCCCTAGAAGTGAGTTTTTAAAATAGAGATACAGAATTCATGCTTTATCTTATTTTCTCACTGATTGCTGAAAAATGTAAATCTATAAAATATATTTATTATATTATAATTACAACTTTATAAAGAATATCAAAGAAAATATTGAAATCAATAAACATATTGAGTTAAATGTCTAATTATACAGGTTTTAAAATGACTACCTTCCATTTTACTTGCTAGAGGTCTAATGTTGTGGGGTATCTTAAACACCTTCTGTTTATCATTAAAATAACTTTCTAGAAAAGTCCGTTCTCGCTTATTCACATTGAGGCATTATGTCTTGGAAATTATTGCAACTAACATTAAGTTGTTAGAATGGATTGATATTGCGTTTGTGGTCTCTTCCCACGGAGTACAAGATTATGATTGGATTGTTTTAAATTTTAAATATGAAATGTCCTAAAATAACTGCAAAATTGTCAATGAATCTGGCCAATGAAATCGTATATTTATAGCCTTTATCAGAAAGAAATGCAAAGTTTTCTTTGCTAAATTACGATATTCCTGACAAAGTAAAAGTAGATATTAGCAAAAATTTTATGTTTCAATGAAGTAAGCCTAATACAGATACAATGGATAAAGGTGGAGCAAATATCAGTATTAACTACCTATCCTAGGTAAGAGACCTAAATGAATGGAAATTTCTAACTATTATTGCCACTATGTAAGTCATTTATGCAATTCCAACCAATGAAGTGGTACAAATCAGTTGAATATATCAAAAATTATTTTCAAACCATACTCTGCATTAATGATGGTGAGGAAAGCTGTTAACAAGTTGTAATGATTAAATCACTATATTTACTAATTTTTAATACATTCTCTTGTGATTTTTGATTATATACAGTATATATATTCAATTATCAATTAAGCAAAAAAATTTACTAGAAATTAAGAATTTCCAAGAATAAAATACATTTATTAACATTCAAAGGATAGAGTGTTTGACTTTATCTTAATCTTTATAAATATCCTTTAGATGGAACTTTGCACATTTGTTCAAGTCCTAAAAGACATGTTGGAGCTGGAAGAGGAAGTGAATCTCAATGGAATTCGTTTGAATGGCAGTGTTGCTGGTTATGTTGTTGGAAGCAGAGTGAATGAACTTGGATGCAATGACATTGACCTCATTTTTTGTGTTAATTTATCAACCGATGCCCACTTGGTAAAAATTCAGGAGGCCGTATTTGATGCATTGAGACATCTCTTGTCAATATCGAACCCCAGTGAGACTTTCAATGCAACCGTTATGAACGAAGCTTTCATCCAGAAATTTGTCAAAATTCAAAATGAAGACAATATCTGGACACTGATATCGTTGTTTAATGATGAAGGCAGAAATGTTGAACTTAAATTTGTTGATAAAATGAAGCGTCAGTATGAATTCAGCGTTGATTCATTTCAAGTTGAGCTTGATTCATTGTTACACTTTTACAATGCAATTGGAATGGAACTGGACAAAAGTTTTTATCCCTCAGTATTAGCTAGCAGCGTCTATGGACGTTTTGATGAAGCTCTCTATCATTTAAACAATCGTCTCATATCAACAAGGCGACCAGAAGAAATTCGAGGTGGAGGTCTTCTTAAATATTGCAATCTTCTAACAAATTCTTACGTACCTGCAAACTCAGAAATCCGCGCACTTGAAAAGTACATGTGCTCACGATTCTTTATTGATTTTCCAGAAGTCGGTCAGCAACAAGCCAAATTACACAAATATTTGACCACGCATTTCCCACACGATATTGCTAAGCGGGCAATATATCTTAACGTATTGAAAAAGGTAATTGACTCCAGCACAGTTTGTTTGATGAATATGGAACGAATGTGTACCCTCAATTTGATTGATTCTATGGCCGCAGAAATCGTTGCCAACAATATTCAGTTTCAGTATTCAACACTGCAACCTGCATTTTTAGAGCCTGATGATTGCCAACAGGACCTTCCAAAACTGAACAACAGCAACGGATCGAGACCTCCAAAATCCCCGGTATTCTACCCTAGAGGTAACTGCACTACCAAAAACCTATTGCCAAACGGTGCTCACAAACGGTATATGAATCAAGCACGAAGAGATTATTTTACCTATAGTCAAGACTATTTCGATCCCAATATTATTCCTGCACAATGCTATTAGAGCTATCATATCATTTTATATATCATTGCCTCAAGTCATAGATGTTGATTGTATGTTTAAGTTGGAAAATCGAACGTTGGTGCTAAGGCCGAGTCCCGAAGATGTCTTCCTAACATCGTTTTTACAGTGTTGCTTGATGGATATTTCTTATTCTCATTCAAAACTTGTTTTCAATATAGCTTTATTTTTATAGTTCAAATTATAATGTAATATTATGTTTACATTCCACTTTTTATTTTTGACCAAATTAAAGCAAAGTTAATTAGAAAAAACATGCACATGCATGTATAATTTCCTCCCTATGTATTGCAGCCAAAAGGATATACATATATTTCTTGGAGTTCTAAGAAACAGTAATTGCAATTTTCTAAAGCTTGTCTAGATGTAACTAATGGTTAGGCACAAAAAGATTTCTACAAATGCAATTAATGAAAAACAATATCTTGCATTTGGTAAAAAAATTCATATAAAACGAAGTCTATTTGAAAAACTTTTTAAAGGTTATGTTAAAGGGCATCCTCAGTTTGCATGGCTCATTTGTTTTAAATGGAAAGGTGACATTTATAAATTATCTGCAATCGAATCTCAATTAGATCGTAAAATTTGACATTTCAATTATTGGTGAAACAAATTACATCAGTGATCAACACAAAATAATTTTACAATGTTACCAAATAATTTCATTTGCTCTTTTGATTTCTAGAGTAGGACTGCTTAAATGTATATAATGTGTTAGACTCAACAGTAAGAATCTTTGGTAAACAAATGAAATGATAGCTTAACCCTATTTGACCTGGGCTTTTATGGCCTCTCCGGCCTTGGAAGTGAGGGTTTCTTCCCTCTATCTAACTCTGATTTGGATTATAACATTAAACAAAACTTTGCACAAATATTGTTACTGCATGTATCAGCACTATAGATTTGGAATGTTCAGAAATGTAATACCATTAGTGTTTTTGATAATCAAATATCACCATTTGTGGATGAATCCTATTAGAATTCAGTCTTACCTTATATCATCTACATAATTTTCCTGTATATTTTGCAAACTCTTTTTCATACCAACAATATGTTTTTTACAAAAATTGGAAAATATAATACATAAGATCAACGGATATTTAGAGATTTTTTGTTAGGGGTTGTGATCCCTAATAATAGTCACGAAATGTCATCAAGTCTCAATAAGAAAACTCCACAATTTTTTAAATACTAGTTAATAGCTTAATAAGGGAAGAAATTTTCCCTCAGACTGCAGCTATTTATTTCATTACACTAACGCAGAGTTTCAAGCAGACCTCGGAATCCATTGGATTGAATTTAATTTATTATTGCCACTGGACGTTATGCTATAAGTTTATTATATATTTTAACATCTTAATAGCTTCATTAAGAAACAATAAAATCTTGTAAACATTATTAGTAATACAGTATGAAGATTCATCATATTTTTGCTTATTGTATATAAAACTATTATTACTATTGAATTTTTAGTAGAAGGTAGGATTGTGTTAAATGGGAAATAGGAATCATGAATCCCTCATAATTAAAGAAAACTTTATTGAAATACCGTGGCGGATAATTGTATAGAACATGAGTTGTTACTTAGGATTTACCTGTAAAGCATGCCTTGTACTCGTGAAGAAGAACTTGAATGTACTCGGCAAATATGCATATGCAAACTATAGACGATTCGACTTGTCCATAACGGACACCAGGTAAAATGTGAAATGTGTACTGATTACCCGTACCAAGCGGTGCTCGGAATTTTTTTATATGTATCCGCCTATAACTGAGTATCAAATTTTCTTTGCTTCGAATATAGTTTATTTTCATTATATGTTAATTTTAAAATTTTATTTATGATTTATTTGTAATTTGTTTAATTCAAATGTTCATAATGTGAAAGTGGAAGCCTCGATAACTATTATTCGCACCCGCCTGCACCCGTGGCTACAAGCCGTTAAGATCGAGCAACAATTATCCATTGAAATAAATTTTAAAAAGCTCAATACAAATATAATTGAATTCCTAATCCATTCTACATCATACACCTGTAATAATTTTTTGAAATTTATATCTATGAAAAAATTATAATACAAATTTGAAAAATACTAATCTAAGGCAATTTTCGGGGTAGATCCAGATATATAAGGCATTTATGGGGAGAACCTAAGAAAACCAACTAAAAATGCTTTCATCAATATTGTTGATACTTCAAATTTCTTCTTAAGCAAAAAATGTGATTGTAGTAGTGACATCTTTTGCATTCATTTATGCAGAATATATGTAGAATTCATCAATGCAGTCCATTGCAATTCACACATTAGTATTTGCATTGTTCATTTTAAGATTGATAAAATTTAAAAACTACAATGATTTGATATGATTTGAAGTTATCATTGTTAACGTAAGGTAGAATACTAATAGTAGGGAACAGTAAAATTTTTTTCAGTTGGGTCAGAAAATATGGGTGAATTTAGTTTTTTAGCATTAATTTGAGAATTACAAAGGATGGATGATGAAATTAGTCTAATCAAAACTATGAGGTGTGAAAAACAACAAACTTTTATATGAATCCAAAAAATGATTTACAATTATTAGACAATATCATTCATTAATTATGAATTTATGATATATTATTACTTTACAAAATTATAAAAACTCTTCATTTACTTAGGCATTTGATCAATTGTGCTCAGCCTAAAAATGAGGGAAATCTTGAAATTTGCTATTTTAAGAGTTTCACAATTTGCCATACTTTATACATGAATCATTAAAACCTGCCGTATTCCATAGTCTAAATATCTTTCTTCATTTGATAATCTGCGAAATACTAGAAATTGTGTAAAATCTCGATCTTAAGTAGAAAGTTATAATTAATGATAATCTCTAAGTCGGTATTAAAATATATTAAGTGATTACATTTTAATATAAACAAAAGACAAAGATGAATTGCAAAAATAACGTAAAACATATTTCAATCCCCCAAGTGAAAAATTTTGGAAAATCTGAAATTGTGTTTACGATATATATCGATGTACTT
The DNA here is from genome assembly GCA_900660155.1 of Hofstenia miamia. Taxonomy (NCBI): domain Eukaryota; kingdom Metazoa; phylum Xenacoelomorpha; order Acoela; family Hofsteniidae; genus Hofstenia; species Hofstenia miamia. Next base: position 1,200,989 of record CABFPE010000147.1, on the reverse strand, counting down.
TCGCTTGCTTAATAGATATATACATTGCATAGATTTCAATGCTTCCAATTGCAAAGCTGGCTTAAAATAAATAATGTGTAAAAGTGAAATCATTTCACTCAAACATAGTGTGTACTGCCAAAAATCTTGGCACCCTATAAAACGATTTTGAAAAGATGTGTGATAGTATTAAGAGATTTAAGTGGAATGCAAGAAAAAATATTTCTTTAAAAAAGTTCCAATAATGAAACCAAAAGTTCAGAATAGTTTTCTCCACGCTATTAAAGTTTAAAATCATTTTCACTAGAAGGTTGTACGCGTTATGCAACACATGGCGTCGAGATTTTGGCACTTTTCATCCTTTTTATCAATCATTTGATGTATTACATTTCAACTAACATTTCATTCAAAAGAAAAAATTGGAATGGGGATTTTCGATATCACATCTTTTTTCCTGATATATGAGTAGTGGTTCCTTCGTGAAGTGTGCTGCCACGACGTACGGTCTTGTAGCCCAAACATTTAAATGTTAAGGGAGAGGGAATATTTGTAAAACACTAGCGATGACTTTGTATACCGAAATATATATATATATATATATATATATATATATATATATATGCATGTTTATAACAAAATTAATATGACTAAGAAGGAATACAAATCTTATGCAGAAATTAATGATAAGTGTGTGTAATTTTCATGAACTAAATCACAAGAAATACTTTTAAATGTATTGGGGATGAGATAATAATTACCTCTTTAAATTCTGATTGATTCAAGATAATTATTTGTGTTAATGGTATTTTGAATATTAGAAAAAATTATTTGTTGGAGTCTGAAAAAATTGGATTTTAGCTAAAAAAAAAACCTGTGGAATGAGCACAAATAAAATTGCTGATAGCAAAGGAAGAAAATATTCGTAGTTCTAAATTTCTAGATCTCCGAAAAAGCATAAAATGTGATAAAAAGCACAGAATTTCATATACTTTAATGCGAAAAGTTTTTCAAAGACTATTAGAATTATATATGAAAAATGCGTTATATATGCAGGACTAATAATTAACTTAGATGGGATTGATGATTTCAAATTTTATTAGCATGACAACCTGCTTGCAAAAAACTATCTATTCTAAGGGCAACAAAGCCCAAAAACTTAGCATGATTTCATATGTGAGGTAAAGATTAGCTTTATCAATAAAAATATTTCAAAAAATGTTTTAAGCGACTATAGATACAGAAACACAGTAAAGTATATTGACTAATATTTAATTTTGGGAACCCTTCGTGGCTAAGATAGCTGAATGTAAAGAGGCATTGAGTCTGCTAGCTTTTGACAGCATTTTAGAGTGATGTTTCCTTTCATACCTTTCCATCTTTTTCGTAATGTGGGAATAAGACGTCAGCTTTAATGCTTCAATCTTCTTCATAATTAGCTATGCATTTTCAACTATATTTACTGTGTAGATACTGGGACTTACCATGATTGTCTATTCAAAAGTTGGTAGTTGTTGTCCACCAAGTCATTGGTTGAGCCACTGTTCGGTAGATTTTCAGTTATGAATAGAACAGACAATAATGTCAAGGAACTTATAATTACAATGATCATTCACGTTTTTAGTACGCAGTATCGACTTGGCAGCTGGATGATAAGTCTTCAACTTAATATGTGTTTTTATAATGATTTTACCAACCTTGACATTTGGTGGCAATAGAGATCAGATGAATGCGAATGTTGCTGTTGGTGAGACGAGGGCAAATCGCTTTATCATGGAATCTGCTTCGTTCGTTGTTCGAATTCCCTGCATCTTTATATCGTTGTAGGGAGAAGCTCATAGTAAATTTACTCATCTTTATCCATCTAGATATCATGATTTGGGTCATTCTTTTTATTGGCAAATCCATTATTTGCCGATTGTAGTTTACCAACATAGAATCATTCTGAAACCTAATTATATTTATCATTACATAAATTTTTCATTTACTGCTTGAAAATAATGACATAGTGCAACACATGGATAAATCGAAACCGGTACTAATATATATATATATATATATACATATACATATATATACATACATATATAACGAATAACTCAAACACCTATAAAATGATCAAAGTGACGTGATGAACTTCTTAGAAAATATATTCCAACAAAGTCTAATCTGAATGATACATTTGATTTCTTAGTCAAACTTAAAGAAGATTTTGAAGAAAATAATGGAAAAAGAAAATTTACTGCAAGGTTTGATGTGAAGTCCTTATTTACAAACATTCCTTTGAAAAAAAATGAACAAATCACAAGATTAATTCCAGAGAATGAAATATCTATCCATCGTAAGTCATAACACCTTAAGAAAATGATTGAAATGTACAATTAACATTTAATGGAGTAAAAATGATAATATAATGCCATTCGAGAAAGTCAAACATTTGTTTTAGATAATCTACCTCGCAACTCCTCATCTAATCGTACAAAACGTTATTATGGCATTAGTATAATCAAAATAGGCCTTTAAACATATACTTTCAGTCAATACCAATTTTTGTGCAAAATCTATGACATGTGATATCTGCATGAGATACAAATTTGTCACGGCCATGGGTGTTGAATTAATGAAAAAGAAGATTATCAGATTATCAGATGTTTTCTTTCTGAATGTAATAAATTGATATTACTAAAGAAAACCCATATGACCTTGTCCGAGTTTTGCCCCTGTCTAGATAAGCATTAAATTTCCTTTGAATGTCAATAGTGTCATTGACCTTGTTTACATCTACGGTGATATAAATCTGCTGTATTCTAGCTTCTGAACGAAATTGGGAATTGCTATGGGTATACAAATTATACAATTGTGTAGATAATTAATAGCGCCATGTAACACATTTTTGTTTTTTTATTACAATAATCTCTTTCTTATAAACTTCGAACATTTAAACCATTGTTCGAAAGTTCGCACTCTACAAACTTTATTCAAATCTAAAATTCGCGAGCTTTTACGAATTTTAATATTTAATTAATCAACTTTAAAAGTTCGTAATGTTTGAAATTAAGTTAAAAAACGCAAAATAGTTTTTTGACAAAAATACAAATGAAAAACCGGTAACAAATCAGATTCACCGTTTTCTTGGTTAAGCGCCACTCCTGCCATTCTAAGCTAGCCTCTGTATAAGCTAGGTTTTGGCAACTAAGTAAACTTCATTTCGACCAATAATGGGTTCCGAAATTGTATGAATTTTTACGTACTTTATCAAATTGGAAAAGTTCGCCAGCTTTTACGAACTTTATTTTTCAACGAAGTCTCGAACTATGATTTAAACATGTGAATTTAACGAATCAAAAGTTAAAATAAGTAATGTTTTGCATGTAATATTTTTTTAACTCATACGACGTTGAGAGCTTACAGTATACTGTTTTATAAAACGATACTGACAAAGTGAAAAATGTGTTGTTCATGTATCTATAATTAAGAATAAAAATACTATCGGTAGTTTGTATTGCAATATGATAAACACAGATCAATATATCAATTAAATATTGAATAGTTTTGAATAACCATTTGTTCAAATAAAATAGAAATAATTTAGTATATGAAATATTGACTGATAAACCAATTAAAAAATTGTTCACGATTTGTAAGCTGTCTTAAGACCTAAATAAATATATAAAAGAATATTAGCTAATTAAAAGATGTCTTTAATATGACCTAAGATTGAATAAAATATTACTATTTTTTCAATTTTAGTAAAAATATATCACTCATGACTGAAAAACCGGTGTTCCGCAATATTATGCGGTTTCGTAGTTGCCCCAAATAAATTTTCTGATATTACATATTACCAAGAAAGCTGCCTGATAATTTCACCATATTCCTGGTTGTCGAAATCGAAAAGCAAAATATCAGCGATTTGGAATTTTTCTAAATTTCCAGAACCGCCAGAAATTTACGATTTTTCTGAACTCAGATTCGAACTCTTCGTGTTTTTCCGGTTTATAAAATGTATAGTTTTAGAATGGTGAATTTTGTTAGACTAAATTTTGTTCCCATCCCATCGGGCCTGTAATAGGTACTCATTTAAAATTCCTTCAAAATTATAAATAATTCCTAAAACTATTTACTCATAACTCCTAACAAGAACAAAAAGCAATAAAAACTAGAAAATATTCTAAACCACTGAAGGACTTGGCGGTGAATCTCATAAAAGAAGCGTGAAGACGTTCAATCATATATTTTCACTAACTTTTGAAGGCAAATGTTGTATTGTATGATAACGAAGCGCATATGTATATATAGGTATGCTGTGAAAGAGATTGAAAAATATTTGAATATTCAAATTTTCTCACTAACACAAATTGTTTGTATACTGCTGAACTGTAAATGTACCTGAAGACAAAATATATATGTATATTATGATGTTTCAATTGGAACATTTTTCTAAAAATGCGATCACTTTCAAATGAATTTACATGACCATTTTATGCGACAATGATAATAAACATGGCTTTAGCTAAAATTCAAAATAACCTGCAGAACATGAATATCTCAACATTGTTGGGAAAAAATCCGATTTAAATTTAAAAAAATCGGGTTTTTTTTATTTAATCGTATTTTTTGATTTAAATCGGATTTTTTGGTTAAAATTGGATTTTTTATCTAAATTTCAATTTTACCCACACAATCTTCCAAAGTAGTAAATATTAGAAATCCTTTTAATACTACTATTTTTGGAATACAATAATGTAATCAATTTTAAATAAACTGAATATAAAAAACATGCAAAGCAATTAATTTAGAGCTTGCCAATTCATTCCAATATGAGGGTAATGACTTCAAAACAATTATTAGTGTACTTGATTTAAATCAATAATTGAACCAATAATGTGCTTTGATTTAAATCATGATTTAAATACGATTTAAATCGAGAGATTTAAGTCTACCAGCACTGTAATATCAAGTTATTTAATATCTACGGGGTTTTGTTTTGCCTGTTGCGACGTTATTCTGCTAAAATTAAAATATAACTTTTAGAAATATGAAGGTAAGCTATTTATTTCTCTCATATCTAAAATTTTCAGAGATTATCATTGTTCTTCAACAAATATAGGTTGGAGAAAAGGAGGGATTTTTAAGTTTGCAATTGAAAGGAAACTTTTGACTCTGTCATTGCAATAATGTAGCATCATCCAAGAAGATTAACCAAAACTCTATCAATGATTTCTATTAATTCTTGGAAAATGCGTTTAGTAATTTTGACAGTGTAATTACGGCAAGTATTAGTCGCCGAAAAGGTTTGGCAAAATTAAGTGTAGACGAATCGCCTGCACACAGTTCTGCATAGCCACGAGGTACGCAGAAATATTTAGCGTGGGAAAACCCAAATTGAAATTAAGGCGACTGGTACTTGTTTGACATCAATAATAGGTAAATATGTTTTAATGAATTTTGTATAAATAGGAACTACGAGCTGTGAATTTGATGAACATTAACCTCGTTATATTTTCTCTTTGTTATTACGGTTTGATTATTTAATAATGCAAAGCTAAACGGTTTCTGTGTGCAACAATCGTAGTGCTATTAGCGAAGGAATGATTAATGGGTATCGCGCTCGATTGTTGTATTGCAGCTAAGGTATGGATAGGTGTAAGGGTTTTTACATCCGTTTAGCTTGCACTCGATTCATTCCTTGGCATGTAGTAACAAATGCAATCAAGGCGTTTTTGCCATCGTAGGTAATTATTATTATACCGAATTTTAGATCCAAATTCTGACAAATAATGTGACCGATAATGTGACCGATATTATTGTTATTTTAATCGTAGTTTGTAGCTAGCGTTTGTATATAGTTTTTAGTAGCTAGCGTTGTGTCTTAATTTTAGCTTGTCAGTAGTTTATAGTTTATGTGTTGTATCGTACTAAATTATTATATGTAGGAAGCTGCTCTATATTTGATAGTTAGAGTTTTTACGTAATAGCAGCTAGTGTCTGTATATTCAAACTACTGACAATACACGAATTGAGCTTGAGCACTAAGTCGAGTTGTGTTCGTAGTTTATTTCACTAAATAAGGCACACATAACAAATATGATTTCGTGAGACTGAGCTGAGATGGAATCACAATGGATGGGATCTTTAACTACGTACAAGGATGGAGTGGTGGATAGTTTCTGTCGAGCCTGTTATGATCTCAATGACTTGGCGTCGGGCAAGTGCGCCCAGAGATTTCAATCCTCTTCTATCGATGGAGTATCTAAACAATACTGTGTTATAATTGTTACTAAAACGTCTGCTAAGGCAGTGTATTATACACAATTAAAGGAAAGAAGAGGAACTTCAGATAATACTTACCCCGTGAGGGCTGATGCTGATCTCTTGTTAATTATCTAAGTATATTATCGAGTTATTAAGTGTTAGTTTCACCTGGGTAGCGATATTACATGGCGACCGTGACAGAACGCAGAATCTCCCAATTTTTTTTGCAAAAAGATACAGCATTACTTATGATAAATTTTTTTTCTGGAAGCAAATTTTTCAGAATTTCCTAATGTTAATGAACAAAATAGCAATTGTTAATAGAATAGATCTTTGTAGTCAGATGAATAATAATCTTTTAGAATTTAAAATTTCAAGGATTTTTAAACATTTTTGCAGTTTTCTTTATAATTACGCGAATTTACAGCAACAAGTTTTTCGCAAATCGTTGACCAGTGCTGTATTTGTTAATATTCTATTAAAGCCAGGGATCATAAAATGTGACAAAAATTTTCCAATGTTTAAAGAAAATTCATCTCAATGGAACCCTACAAATGAGGTCAGGCTATATGCAATTTACACCAATTCTTGAGAATCGTGCCTTAGTTGAAAAAGTCATTGCAAAATATGATCAATATAACGTGTGGCTTTTACAGTGGGAGAAAATGTAGAAACTGGATTTTTCACGTGAGAAAATGTGTGTATGAACTTGCAAAGACTGTATGTAAGGAAGTTTAATAGAAAACACGTTTGCTTTGCTTTCCTATGTTTTTATTTCAATTTGTAGTTTTGCCTAGGTACCAATTCTAATAGTGGATAGTAACACATAGCTTATTTCTGCTATTGAACTTTCAAGTATATCTTTCCAACGTGTCATAGTAGGAAGCTTGTTATCACTTGAAAATTACTTTGTGATACAAAAAATTTACATATGTTTGGCAGGGAACTAATTTTATTTTATAAATGGGCTGAAACAATTTTTTGTGATGTTGATAAATTCATTTGCTACATTTCAATTTAAAAAAATTTGAAGATTGGTTAAAAATTTTCTAAGCAATTCTGTACATAATATAATTTAGTTAATAAAAGTTTGCTAAGAAATAAGGAATTCCAAAATTTAATAAATTTTAGCACCTTCATTATATATATATATATATATATATAAATATATAAGTGTTAAATTACTGAGCTTCATAAATAGAACCGGTTCGATTTAAACAAATTTGAAAGGAAAAA
>CABFPE010000147.1:1171029-1183987 GCA_900660155.1 Hofstenia miamia | reverse complement strand
GTACTTGGAATGCATTTTGGCTACACTGCTGGTTTACACAAAGGACTTGTTAATTTATTGGATAGCCTCTCAGTACAATTTGGCGGACGGCCCATCTCGTCTTATCTCACACGCAATGCCTCCGTTGATTTTTCCTCGATAGACTACTTTTATTTCTGAAATTTAGTTAATTGTTCAATGTTTAAAATTTTTTAATTTCCATTTGTACAAATGTCACTAGTTACTGCAGGTGCTAAACGCCTTTATTTTTGTCTTACTATAAATAGTGCCATTTTGTCAAATTTTGTTAGTTCCCGATTGTAGAGAAAATAAAAATTGGTTTGAACCCAGAAGTAAGCAATAAATTCTTTTGCAATGACTGGTAGATAAGCTTTAAATAGTCCTATAAGTCCACTTTGAATTGTTGAGTGGTGCAGGTAGAAAAATAAATATATTACAAAATGAAAGAATACAATTTTCTGTAGGTTTCTTAAGCTTCTGTTTAAAATAAAGTATATTATCGTCATTAGAATCCAATTGCTCATAATAAATCACGTAAAAGTAAAATTTTTTGCAAAAATGAAACAGCCTAGTATATATATATATATATATTGTAAAATGATTTTTCATTATGTTTGTTCCGGGTTTCTCTCGCTCGCACAGAAGCGATGCACGAAAAGCTATTTGCTGGTGCGCCGACACTTGATGCGGCATGTTCTCTTAATCAAGGATAAGAAGAAAACGCCGCTGCATCAAAAGTTCTCTCTCCTCGACCAAATCTGCTTGCTCAATCAATGCATCCTGTTCAAAACACATTCGATTCTCCCTCCGAACATCGCTATATTTCCTTCAAAAATTTACCCCAGTCTCCAAGAAGAAAATCTGACAAACCACGAAGTCAAGTAAAATCGATCAAACCTGGTACAACCTCATTAATCATTGCAAGCAGTATCCTGCGAAATGTCCGCGCACATAATCTTCTACCTAACCAAACCACGTCCATCCATTCTTATCCTGGTCACAATTCTAGACGTCTTGCTGAAAAGATCTCGCAATATCCAAAAGTTCACGTCAATTCTGTCATTCCAAACACTGGTCTAATCGATGCAATACACTCCACAGATGTTCGAACATTCAAATCAAATATCAATCATCTAGTTGAACTGATTCGTCTTAAATTCTCGCCACGTTTCATCTATTTTCTTAGAAATTAAACCAGTCTCCAAATATTCACTCTTACAACAAAATCACGTCATTGATGAATTTAACGAAGTCCTATCACGCGATCTCTTCAAACAAGTTCAATGTCATCACTGTCTTCAAAAGATTCATGTTATCAGGTAGAACCATCGATTGTAGTTTCCTATCCCACGATGGGATTCATCTTTCTGGCAATGGAATCAAACAAATGACTCAAATTCTAAAAATCCATTCAGTCCGCGCCCAATTACTGCTTCATCATTCCGTACTCCTCACGCTTCTTACTCCAAAGTCATAAGCTCCTCTTCGCGTCGATGACTTCTTCCGACCCCATCTCTTCATCTCTAGAATGACTAAATCAATCAAAATGGTAAAATTTTTTATGTATTATCTATTTATATATTTTGTCTTCCGAAATGTACCTATATACTATATACATGTTCACTTTCAAACACAACACAGAAAGCACTTACATCTCAATTACTACACGTGTACTACCAAATTCAGTATTTTAATTTATAATCACTTTATTAGGTATTTTCTTCTTTTAAAATTAATCCTTTCCGGCGACATAGAAACAAATCCTGGTCCTATTCTAAATGAGTCTGAAATTGAACACGAATTGAAAAACTATTCTAATAACATTAAATATATATACCTTAACGCTAGAAGCCTTAATTCATGTGGAAATGATTTCTTAAAGTTGATTTCAAAAATTGGAAAAAATGCAATTTTCTTAATTACAGAAACTTGGCTTAAACCTGATATCGACTCTAACTTGTTTAATCCAGACAGACAATTTTTTGAGGTTTTTCCTAAGAATCGAATAGGTAGAGGTGGTGGACTTATGATAATTGTGGCAAAATCTTTAAAATCAGTCCGTAAATCTGAATATGAAATTTATTATGAAATATTTGAATCACTGTGGATAGAAAAACATCAATAGAGAACTGTTTCCAAAAAGAATTGATAAACGTAACTTATAATCCAATTAATAATTACCTATTTGAATATCTAAATTATAAAGTCAACGAAATATCTGAAATATGTAATAATTATAACTCTCTAAATATATTCGGTGACTTTAATATCAATTACTTTNATTGATGAATTTAACGAAGTCCTATCACGCGATCTCTTCAAACAAGTTCAATGTCATCACTGTCTTCAAAAGATTCATGTTATCAGGTAGAACCATCGATTGTAGTTTCCTATCCCACGATGGGATTCATCTTTCTGGCAATGGAATCAAACAAATGACTCAAATTCTAAAAATCCATTCAGTCCGCGCCCAATTACTGCTTCATCATTCCGTACTCCTCACGCTTCTTACTCCAAAGTCATAAGCTCCTCTTCGCGTCGATGACTTCTTCCGACCCCATCTCTTCATCTCTAGAATGACTAAATCAATCAAAATGGTAAAATTTTTTATGTATTATCTATTTATATATTTTGTCTTCCGAAATGTACCTATATACTATATACATGTTCACTTTCAAACACAACACAGAAAGCACTTACATCTCAATTACTACACGTGTACTACCAAATTCAGTATTTTAATTTATAATCACTTTATTAGGTATTTTCTTCTTTTAAAATTAATCCTTTCCGGCGACATAGAAACAAATCCTGGTCCTATTCTAAATGAGTCCGAAATTGAACACGAATTGAAAAACTATTCTAATAACATTAAATATATATACCTTAACGCTAGAAGCCTTAATTCAAGCAGAAATGATTTCTTAAAGTTGATTACAAAAATTGGAAAAAATGCAATTTTCTTAATTACAGAAACTTGGCTTAAGCCTGATATCGACCCTAACTTGTTTAATCCAGACAGACAAATTTTTGAGGTTTTTTCTAAGAATCGAATAGGTAGAGGTGGTGGACTTATGATAATTGTGCCGAAATCTTTAAAACCAGTCCGTAAATCTGAATATGAAATTTATCATGAAATATTTGAATCGCTGTGGATAGAAATAAAATCAATAGAGAACTGTTTCCAAAAAGAATTGATAAACGTAACTTATAATCCAAATAAAAATTATCTAGTTGAATATCTAAATTATAAAGTCAACGAAATATCTGAAATATGTAATAATTATAACTCTCTAAATATATTCGGTGACTTTAATATCAATTACTTTAATTCATATGAACGAAATTCTATAAATGAAATGTCTGCTACTTGTAATCTTCGTTGTGTTAATACAGTTTGTCCAACTCGAATGAACAATTTAATTGATTACTTTTTTATTAATTCTGATGATTCCTTCAAATCCTTAATGTTTGAATCATTAGTGATCATGCACTGTGTGCATATATTAGTAACAAAACTATTAAAAACAAGCAATTTAAATTCATATATGCAAGGGAATATTTATCTTACTTTGATGAAAACGTGGAAAAGGCCCTAAAAGAACCCCATTTAACTATATTTACACGTTAAATTCTGGACCTAAAATGATTAATTACATTGCAAAAGGAATCTACAAGACATTAAACAGTGTTGCACCAATTAAGAAGCGAAGGGTTAAGATTAAAGCAATTAAATTTCCTTTTTCAAACACCGACGATAATCAAGTCCATGAACTAGTATCAATTAAGCGAAAATTATTTGATCTTGCAAAATCCGAGCCGACAAAGACTAATTGGACCAATTACGAAAAATCAAAGGAAGTAATTAAGCAATTAAGAACAAAAAATTTATCTAAAGCTTGGCAAAAATTCTTTAATCAATTAAATTCTACTCAAGAAAAATGGCGATACGTCGATAAATTTATTGGAAAATCTAAAGGTCTTTCATCTGAAAAAATGAAATAAACATCAATAATATAGCCGTAACTGACAAAATTCAAATACTAAATCATTTAAATTCATCATTCAAAGAACTTGGAAATTTCTGATAATCTCAAACAATCAAAACAATTTTCCTTTGGACTTGCTACAATCAATGAATTAGAAAACATTGTTAAGAAACTTGATACCAACAAATAAACAGCTTCTTATACTCTCCCATTTTAATTGTTAATCGCATCGCATTTAATCAATGCATTATTGATTGTGAATTTCCAAACTTACTAAAAAATCAGATATAACTCCTATATATAAAGAAGGTGACAACCTAAACTCAAAAAATTATAGACCCATTTGTATTACACATCCTTTAAGAAAACTCTTTGAAAAACTGTTGTATATTCAAATAAATGCATTCCTAAAATCTGAAAACATCCTATCGAATAAGCAGTTTGGTTTTCGTGCTGGGCATAGCACCCAGGAAGCAATTTTATCGATCACGCAACAAATAAAGTCTAATATATCTCATAATAACTGCAGTTGTGTAGCATTATTAGATTTAAGTAAGGCATTCAATTTAATGAATTTTGATATTTTGAAAGACAAGCTTATAAATTATAATTGTGGTGCTAACTCAATTAATTTAATCATGAACTTCTTTAAAAATAGACAGCAGCGCGTAATATTAAACAGTAAAAAATCAAATTATATTACGACTGACCGTGGGGTACCCCAAGGCACTGTACTTGGCCCTATTTTATTTGCAATTTTTGTAAATGATATAATAAAACATGTTAAAAACAGCGACATTTACCAATATGCCGACGACACATGCCTANATAAAAACTCTAAACTTTGCACAAAAGCATGATGAAGCATCAGAATGTCGTAATAAATATAAAATATTATCTCCCTTCTACCAAATTCACCTGCATATGCTATCTATCTTATTTAAATTCAAATCTCTAAAAACATCCTCCTTTCCTTAATGACTTTACTAAATTAAATGATCGCAAGAATTTCTGTGTTTGGATAAAAATTCTAATGGCTTTCATCACATATCAATTAAATTGTGGAATAATTTAGATTATGAAACGCGAATAAAACTATAAAAAGTTTAGAAAAAAATTGAAACAGTTTCTTCTAATAAAACAATATACATTATGGGAAGTTAATACAATTCATGCATTCGAAACATACATCCAACATTGAGCACCTAGACAACCATTCACACAAACATTGATTATATTATTATATATTGTACATATTAATTTGTAGTTATTTGTATATATTTTATTTTTCTTTTGTCATGTATTAGTTTGTAGAATTTTGTATACATTGAGCAATAAATTTGCTTTGACTCTTAATAAGAAATGCTATCATTCTACTAAAAATATTGAGTGAATTCCTCTGCCAATTTCCGTCAATAGATGGCGTGAAATTTAGTGCTGTTTATTCAATGCACTCTATATACTCTATATGGTTTAAATTAAAAAATTATTAGTTTTCAAGCAATACACCGTTTTGTCAGCCTAATATGATCACCTGATCTTGCCAAATTGATGCACTAAGTTTCCACCGGTTGAGAAGAATGTTAAAAGCATACATCAATTGCTTATATTTTGAGGTAAATATGCAAGTAGACTACATTTGCTAAGGTAGAATACCAGAATTGCTTAATTGGTAAAATGTATGTAAAATATTTCCCATTTGTTAACTATGTGCATATTACATTTTTAATCATTTTCCTTCAGCAATTTTCTATTCTAAGAGATTCACAAAATTAAAAAAAGTGATTTGTTGAAGCGGGGTTTATTATAGATATTTAAGCTCTTGACAGTGTTTTGGAAGCTGTATGTATAGATATTATATGCGGCTATTTTCCTACACGAAGTATGTGTTAGAGTGATACATGTATTTTGAACAAATCACAATCATAAATATATAAAACTTAAAACTGGGTATTCTTCTTGCTGTTTTGCTATCATATATTTTTTTGTAAATTGCTTGGATTTTTGAAACAACGTATAGAATTTTTGACACCAATTATTGGGCCACTATATCTTGTTTTCTCAATGTGTGAATAGAAACGTGTATTTCGTAAATGTGCTATAATTTAAACACCGTTTTAATTGAATGGTTTTGTGTCAGCAGCGGCCAAGTAATAGGCAGCTATGCAATTTAATTGATGTATATGATTAACTCAGTATTCTAGAGAATCAAATGACGTCGTAGGTATGGCTGCCTAATGGCATTGTGACTGGAAATGACTTTGTTGCCCAAAGCAATGTTCCGTTGAAGCCCAAGCCCTGCTCCAAATATATAAATTATTATATAGTTTTATAGTTTATTATGAATTCACGTCAAAATAATGGGTGTGTGCATCATCATTGGACTTTTTCAAATCTATTCACTCTAGGAACAGTAATTTCTTCACCAGTTGAATTGATAAACTACCAAGTAAATGGGAAGCGGTAATTTAATTAGAAGGTGAATATATTCCAGAAGAAAAGATTTAAATCGCATTTGTCAAGTATTGTCTTTTGTTGAATAAAATTTACTAACGATTGTTCAGCCTTAGCCCAAAACCAATGTAAACGTAAAAAACTTCAAAAGCTTTTTGACCTTACCAGATGGAACTCGAATTTAGATTAAACTTAGAAATTAAAATCCAGATATATATATATATATATATATATATCCCTAGAAAAAGTTTGGAAAATTTGGCAAATAAATTCCAAATTAATGCCAAATGTTTTGATTTAGTTTGAAAATTCGTTCCAAAGATTTGGCAATTATTTGACAAATGTTTGGGAAATTTTCCAAATAATTTGCAAACTTTCCAAGAATTTGCCAAATATTTGGCAAACTTTCCCAAAGATTTGGCAAATATTTGCCAAACTTTCCAAATTTTGGACTAAGTGAATTTTAAAGTATTTATGAAATATATTGGCCAATTACACTCATACACTTATTCAAAGTATTTAACCTTCATCAACTTTAGTTTTTTTTAAACAGCAGTTGATCAAACTGCTTTCACAGGATACATTATAGTCATGGACTAATCTAAAGCAATCAACTGCCTACTAATTTGCAATAATGCATTGGCAGTCAACATCATAATTTCAAACTAATGCAACATTGAAAATTATACAAATTTTGCTTGTTTATATTCCGCAGCAATGTGCTCAAAATTTTGGCAATGATGAATTATAACTTAAATATTTATTTAGATTAAAAAATTTAAGTATTTATAATTGTTAGATTTAATAATAATTTCTTGTATAAATATAAAAAAGTGATAATACCTGTTTATAACTAGTACTAATTGTATATTGAAATGTTACATAAATTATTCTTAGATATATAAATATTCTGATTGTTTATAATAGTAGTCAATCAAATTTTCGTACACCTTTATTTATTCAAATATGCTGTAAATTAATGAATATACAAATTGTACAAATTTGGATACTTTGGCAATTATTTGGCAAATATTTGGAATATTGTCATTTACAAAAATTATGCATTTTTATCAAAATATTTGCCAAATTTTCCAAACGTATTTACTAGGATATATATATATATATATANGGCGGAGAGGAGGTTCATGTCCCAGACTATCTTTGCAGAAGAATGAATCATTCTTCTACCTTTGGAAAAAAATATTAACATGTTGACATGTGTAAAAAAACTTAAGATCTTTGCTTTCTCTAATGGGAAGTATTTGATTTTTTTTCATTTCAATAATATTTACAATGGCCATAACAGAAATATTTATGGTAGGTTGTATTCCATCGGTGAACATTCACTCTTACACCATTCATTATTAGGATTGAAGATACAGATACTTTTGTGATTTTATGCCCCATCACCTCCCTCTAAGCCCTATCCTGGTGATAATATAGAATACCTTCACATTTTCTCTAAAAATTTGTTAGAAAATATATTCAGAAGCAACAAAATGCAGCAAAAAATAGTTTGACTAAAGTAACAGGGAATCATTGTTTAACCTTAAACTTCCTGTCATTCATTTTAAAGTGCAAACCGTTTTCCCCCATTCACAAAGAAGTTTCTTCAAGCCTATTAGCAAATTTGACAATCATGAGACGTGGACATGTCTATTGGGGAACATTTTTAAATGCAATGTTGAAAATTTCTACTAAAGCGTGTTGCTGCGGCTGAAGTTGATCAAAAGATTAACAATTTTTCTTTGAAAAATTCTAATTTTCGACAAAGATTTAAATTCTCTCCACACCTGACGTTAATGTATTTATAGGGTTTCCACCATATGGAAGCAAATATTGAATCGTGCCTTGCGCAATGGCAGAAGTCGCGGGCAAAACCGTATTTAGCTAACAAGCATGCGTTAAGATAACTGCGAAATATATAACTGTGTTTAAATAGTATATTTATCTCAAAACAAACCATTCTTGCTCTGCAAAGGGTTTATCTCAAACTTGCTGTGTAAATAACCGATCACAATTAACATACTGTAAGTCATTCGTTTCTTCAAATTTAGATACTTAGTGAATCACCATGTTATTATATTATAAATTACTATACTTCAATCCCCATACTTCCAACAAGGGTGTTTTTAAACCTGTCAAATAATATGTGTACAAAGAAATAATACCGCCACACTTTATATATGCTTAGTGTCCATCAAAAATGACTCTGTCAGATTGAAGGTATTCGTCGTCAGACTGCAAAGTGGATAGTGTGAATTCGGCAATCGAAATTAACAATTTTTCATAATTCTTAATCCAATGAGTAACATAAATTTAGTGATAGGAGTTTTTTGTGCTGTTAAATATAGGTAACCATATTTGTTATTTAGTCATTTAGGAATAGAAAAATTTACCATGTTTACATAGATGCATCCTATTTTTATAGGGATAAAAATTAAAATATAGTCTTTTCCAAAAATATGAAATCTGATTTAATCCAAATCCGAGGTTAGAAATAGGTCTGAAAAATACCGAAATATTCCATTATAACTTTTGCATAATAATAGTTTCTCCACTACAGAATTCAAAACATAATCCTTATTTCGAAAATTTATTGCAGTTTCTGTTGGAAACCACAAAATAGAATCAGTTCCTAAACAAACACAGTAATGAATCTTGGGAAATACTTAAAGTGAAGTGTTAATTCCAAAACTTTTTCCTCTTATTCAATTTTCTTCTTAAAGATGTCGTGGAACTTTTTAATCAAATGGTTGTCAAACTAATAGGATCAGTAGCTAGCCGTGGACTTGGGTAGCTTGATCATTATCAGCTGATAAATCAAGCCATAAATGGAAAAATCTTGAGCAAAATTCACTTGAAAATGAAATACACTAAGAGTAGGTTCTTATTGCCAAGCTTTTGTAAAAATAAGTGAATTTTTTAAAATATAACCTTTGTTTGACTATAAATATAGATACAAATTTTTACAAATATTCATGTACTAAAATAATTTTTGAAAGGGACAATGCGAAGATTTTCCTAGTAACGGCACAGATATTTACAGAGAAATGTTAGACAAAAGTTATTTTATTGCTTATGCATTTAGCCATTTAACACCAGTTTAAATAATTAGCACACTTAAGTGTAATAGTTTTTCAATCAAACAAATTTTGTAGAATGACAGTTTTCCAAAACCTTGATTGTTTTTAAATCAAACATACAGGTGTCGATGTAGTTATTTTTAGTTCTGTCATCAAGAAAGGCTAAATTTGAAGAGGCTAATTAGGCTAGTATTATCAGAATATGATAAGCAGGCTATTATGTTATCACACGATGATCAGACTAAAATTACGATCATTAAGACTAATGAATTGGAATGAGACTATAACTATTAAATAGTTGGAAAGCCATCTTGTCAGGCACATGATATGATCCTATGGCGAGGCATCACTTAGCTTAGCAGAGGTTATATATAGACAATGCGATTGATCATAGTGAAGTGCTATATACTATGTTGCATGTAGGTGCGTAAGAACAATACTAAAATCTATCGCAATCAGTCAGCATTGTATCTCGGCTTGTTGCTTTGCTGTCATCCTTAGGTAAGTAACTCTTGCCTTATAAGCAGGCTAGTTCAGCCCTTTTTTCATAATTCATTCTACGCTAAACTCTGGTTTAAGACATAGTTAAGGATAATTATAAAAATTACAAGCAAATGCGAGGTTAAGTTATTATCCAAATAAAAAGTTGCAGCCAGTCAGAAAGCTCCAGCCGCAAAAGAAATATGTTCAACTATAATTGCTCAAATGGTCACCTATCGTGAAATTAGAGTTACTCAAAGAGCTACTGGCTTATGTCTTGGTGTTAACCAACAAGCTGTGCAGCAATGTATTGTCACTGAATCGTCTAAAGAAGAGCAAGTATAATGCACCATTGCAGAAACTGATCAAATGATACATCATCAAGCAGTTGTTGAATCAACTCCTACATCAATTAAAATTACTTCTCACTCATTTATTACCTGAGGTCACTCCACACTCCAAGCACAAGTACAATTCGGCAACAACTACTACATCGATTCAATCTTCATTCTGGAAGGAATACTTCAAGCTCTTGTAGTATCGGAGCTGGTTATTTATCGGCCAGTCTAGTGTTTTCTCATGTTTGTAAATATGTTAATAGATAAATAGTATTAAAATGATGCTTTTATTTTAAATACAGAATAGTTTTAGTAATGTTTATCTGAAAAGTCAGACTTGCGTTAGCCCCACGGATATTACACTCTTTGTTAAATAAGTCAGTTGTCAAAGATCGCTTAATATTCGTAAAGAAATATTCACTTTACAGAATGTGATTGGGCTGCTGTAATGATCTCAAAGGAATGAACTTTTCAACAGTTCTCACCAAAAAGCAACATGTTATGCAGTTTCCAATTGGGATATTCGAACGGATAACTTATAACGGTACTCAACAAACTGTAAGGAAATGAGCATAACCAATGGCTTAGGGCGCTATTTCGTTGTATGATTCATAAAATGCACAGATAAGTCTCACATCTCATGTGTAATTATAGAAAAAATTCGACAAGTAATGTTGGAAAAAATAACTGAGGAACTCTAGAAATTTGGCAAAGCATAACCATTCAGAATAAATGCTGTTTTGCTGGTCACTTTGTTATATTTTAGTTTTAAGTCAACAAGCAAAATGTTTTGCAAAATGTGACTTTTGCACAATATTGTATGTGCGGAAATCCGTAAAACGGCGCTGCCTTCAAGCAACTATTTCTACGTTGGTACGGTCTTGGTGAGCAGATTTAACCGCCCGTATCACGTCCCAATATTCAATTATGAATATTGGCACTAATGTAATTTGACGACTTATGTAACTTGGATTTATTGATCTATAATTGAATAACAGCTTGGCTTTGTTTTTTTGGTGTGATTAGAAAATATAAGAATAGTCAAGTTTTCTAAAATATGATGCTACTTTCTTTTTCAAAAAACAAATGTCTCGCCCATTTAATTCTTGTAGAAAGAAGGGAACTAAGATAATTTTGTGTTTGGACTGAATAATCATAAGTTACATCAAGAACTTTGATTTAAAATATTTGAAGTATTGGCTTCTGTAATTGGCTCAAGAAACATCACTAATTTTTTCTTCGAATTTTGCGATATCGATATTTTTCGATATATTGGCTGTCTCTAAATCTTGCTACAAAAATGCTCTTATGATGTGGACATTTAGATGCAAAAAATTGCTATTTAAATCGAATTATATTTTTTGAAATACCTGTATACTGATAAAAAATGATTATGCAATATTTTGTATACAATGTCTATGTGATAGCATACAGAGGCAGATCTAGACTAAATAATAGTATAATTAAATGTAGCAAATTAAATTACTTGCATATATTAAACTGATTTACAATTTCAAATCGCTACTCTATGATTATAATAATTAATACAAATACAGTGTCAATAGCAAAATTTAAGAAAAAATTTTTTGAAACTTCACTTTGCTCTAGTTTTTGACATCTTACAAATTTAAGTAAGACGTCCATATCCTTACCCTAAGAATAGCGAGAAAAAAGAATGAACTGTGTATTAATATTTCTTCTGTTAACATTCAGCTAGTTCTACAATAATTACTAATTATGATCCATTCGGCTGATAATTTCAAATGTGCATGCGATTCTTTTTTTTGTGATGACATAATAGAAAAAGTCTCAAGGTATCAAGCAGAAGTAAAGCATACACGGTTTTAGTAGATACCCTTTAGAAAGCAAGATATATATATATATATATATGTATGTATGCATATATGTATATGTATATATGTATATATGTATATATGTATATATATATATATATATGTATATATATATATTTTTTTTTTGCATAAATTACTGAGATACATTGATATGAACACATCACACGTTAAACGTTTTGGATTTTAAAAATCATCGTCAGAACAAAATTGCGGCAATATAAATTTAAAATAAACAACATTGACTTTTAGTGTACCCCAATTTTCAAATCATTAAGAACATCTGATATTATAGGGAACAAGAACACTGTTGAATTAGACTTGATTTCATCTGTAGTTTATGAATACATATGTGACGATTGTCAAAAAACGTACATTGATGAAACAAAGTCGGCATTTAATTACAAGAGCAAATGAACATGTTAAGGGTCATCTAAGATCGGCAATATTTCTCCACAAATATCAACCAAGTCTAACAAATTTTAAAATTTTAAAAAGTACAAAGAAATTAAAACTATTGGAGGCTCTTTACATTAAGAACAAAAATTAAGAGCAATTAATTAATAACTAATGAAGTACTAACTTCCTAAAAATATTTTAGGTGCATTCATATTTATAGTTTCAATGTACACTAGAAGTCAATGTAGTTTATTGTAAATTTATATTGCCGCAATTTTGTTTTGACGAGGATTTTTAAAATCGAAAACGTTTAACGTGTGCTGTGCTCATATCAATATATATATATATATATATATATATAT
>CABFPE010000147.1:1131705-1144711 GCA_900660155.1 Hofstenia miamia | reverse complement strand
TATATATATATATATATATATATATATAAGCAATGGCAATCTGCCTTTATGCGGTTAGCGCATAAGCAAAATAGTATGTTAAATGATGTCTGCTTCTGACAGCCCACTCAATATTTATATAATTTATTTTTATATATTACATGTGGCAGTTATATTTTGACTTGCGCAAGTTCATGTTAATGTGCGTATTCCGATTATTCAATTAACATTTGCTTTCAATTCTATGGGGAGTTTATATTAGGAATCTATTGAATTCGTCAAACGATTTCATCATGATGAACAAATCTAAACGCATTCATGCACTATTGAATTTGCTTGACAAAGAGAGTCACTGATGTGGATCATTAAAAAACCAGACCAAATGGTAACAAACATTTGGAAATTGTTTTCAAAACTCTTATGAATAGCCTAGAAATAGCTTAAAAGTTACTTAGAAAACGTCTAGAAGATATTTAGAAGACGTCTAGAAGACGTTTAGAAGACGTCTAGAAAACGTTTAGAAGATATTTAGAAGACGTCTAGAAGACGTTTAGAAGACGTTTAGAAGACGTCTAGAAGACGTTTAGAAGACGTTTCAAAACATTATTTGGTGGACACTAGATGACATTCACAACGTTTAGAAATGGTGTTTTATACGACGTTTAGAAGACGTATCTTAAGACGTCTTTCAACGTGTTATAACATTATAAGAGGGATATAAAACGTTTTATTGTTTATTAGGCAATGCAATGAAACTGCTATATACGCTATTTATTGGTTCAGATTTTGTTCTCACCTCACAAGCACCATTTATCAGGCAAGATCATTGAAAACGAACCTGATGTGAGTTCAGAACTCGAGTTTTGACTTAAACAAAGCAGTTGCTTTCAAAAAGGTTTTCACCAACTTCCTGATAGATGGAAACGATGCATCAACAATGGTGGGCGAATACATAAGAAATATAGAGAAACTTGCATATCTGCTAATAAAGCATGTTTCTCATTGTAAGTTAAATTTAGCTGAGATTACAATTTGTATAAACTTGAAGTATTGTATAATTATATAAATACATTTTAATTTTAATATTTACTAAAAATCGTTCTAGTCGTTCTATAAACAGCTAAATTATTTGCGTTTTAAATTTTTTTTATAGCTTTGCAGAAAGTTCCAATAAATTTGGCTAGAGACAGCTACATAAATGTTTTTCATTATTATTAAAATACTGTTTTATTTTAATGTTTCAAACCCTACTGTTTTCTATCTTAATATTTTGCGAAAAAATGGTTTTTTGTTTAATTCGAAAAAACCTTTAAAACATAACATGATAACAGAATAAAAATTGAACCAGTACATTTTTCCAAAACAAAGGATAGGTTTTGATTGTGATCACAAAAATTTTAAGAATATTATTTAAATAAAAGTTAACGCCACAGCATTGAAAAATAATCTTGCAGAACTCTACTGTATGACTAAAAATGATATCTATAGCATTAAAATCAAATTAATGAAGTTTGACATTGAATATTCAAAAGGAGGCATCTGTATTTCGTGTTCCTTCGAAAGATTACACTTACATTCCCTAAACTCAGATATGGTTTACCAGAAACTGCCTCTAGAACTGTCAAAAGAAATAGGAACCGAAGCAATGACTGAAAATCTATCCGTACAGACAAAATTAATATCAAATAAAGAGATATAACATAGTTTTTGAGGATTGGGTAAACTTAAAATTTTTGCTGATTTGATTCATTTTACAATAAATTCAATGAAGGTGAGTAAAAAGTAAAACTCGCAAGGACTTTTTTCTCACACGACTTATTGCGACATCTAAGTATGATCCCTGTGGACACACGGATTTTAAAGTGATCACAGCTTTCTGCGTTGTTATAAAAGATTATGATCCAGACTAATTTTCTTGCTGCGGTATGATTCCAAATCGCTTCCCGCTACCTGACCGATTAAAGAGTGTCATCTTATGATGCCAGCTGATCCCATATGATATCTGCGATTTTCGTTCGAATTCTTCACCAATTGGATTTTGAAGTACGATTTCCCAGTGGTGCCAAATTCGGTACTACTCT
The DNA here is from genome assembly GCA_900660155.1 of Hofstenia miamia. Classification (NCBI taxonomy): domain Eukaryota; kingdom Metazoa; phylum Xenacoelomorpha; order Acoela; family Hofsteniidae; genus Hofstenia; species Hofstenia miamia. The sequence continues at coordinate 1,142,651 of CABFPE010000147.1, read as the reverse complement.
TAATGAAATATTAAGTCTTATGTGATTGGGATTATACTAATTCACATAGGAATAGATGATACTACAGCATCCAACTGCATAATTGCATCAAAATGGTGAGAAAAATCGATTGTTATGTCTAAAATCAAAATCAGCATGTATAATCTCATGATAGGTGCAAATATGACTATGTTCAAACTTAAGGTATGCATAGCATTCTATTATTTGTATCAATATAGCATTGGGAAAAATTAGAACATGACCTATATCTATGCTGTTAGTAGTACGAAGCTTTAATAAATAAATAAATAAATAAATAAATAAATAATAAATAAATAAATAAATAAATAAATAAATAAATAAATAAATAAATAAATAAATAAATAAATGAATGAATGAATGAATGAATAAATGAAGAAATAAATAAATAAATAAATGAATAAATGAATAAATAAATTATTAAATAAATATATATATATATATATATATATATATATATATATATATATATATATATACTGTATATATATATATATATATATATATATATATATATATAAATTAAAAATCAGAAACATTGTCACCCGATTTGCTTATCCATTTGTTACATTAACTTAACTATGAACTGAGAAAAGTTTTTTTCCAAACATTTCATAAAATTGCTTGTATTGTAGAAGGTATACATTGATTTGGGTCAAATACACTCTTGGATCACCATAAATGTATTTTAATATACTGGTGCAGGCTATCTTTCGTGAAATATGGGCCAGACAGGATTGTGTAATAGTTTTTCGTTTTTCTGTATTTAGAAATTTATTCTCTGCAAAACACAATATTTGTAATTTAAAATTTTTTCGAACTACATTATAGATATTCCTGGATACGGCATTACAAGCAGGTTATGACATAGAAGAAGCCGTTGAAGAGTTACTGAGAATCGGATTATCTGGGGGCGTGGTAGAAGAGAACAGAGAAGCCTTTCTTGATGACCTTCCGGAATATATTTCGTACTTTATGAAAGCCGTTTCCAATAAAAACAGAGAATTGAGGAAAATCAAGGAAATGAATGTGAGTATTTTCCATTCGAAAAATAATTTTATACTTTTAATAGCGAACTTAAGACATTTATCAGGCCAATGAAAAACGTGTGATGCTCTTCACACTTATGTTTGTAAGAAAGATAATGTCTTAGTGTAATCATTTTTGCTAAATTGGCACAGGGCTTCTTTGTTTCTAAAATGCATTTTATTCTATTGTCCTAAGTTCTCCTCAGTTTTTAAGTCTACAAAAATTTAGAAATTTTTTGTTCGAACATATTTTGGAATATCAAATAAATTTTTTGTTTTCATTTCATTTACATATTACTTCAAATTTCTTGTTAGTTGTTATAATTATGGTTTGCGTTTTAATTTCCAATAATCGTTTCGATTAATTGGTTTGCTTTCATTAATAGGTTAATTAATCTTTTAATCGGCCGTTTGGAAGTCATTTACACGTAAACCTTTGTTTGGCCATATATCGCTATATTCAAACACATAGTTAGAATGTCTTGCAAATTAATCACAAAAACAAAAGACTTAAAAATTTTAAGCTATGTACATGCAATCTATTGATTTTGGTAAGTGCATTCTTAAAAATTATTAAGTAGAAATAAATCAGGATTTCTACCAATAACCCGGAGACATCATGAATTTACTGTCTAATGTTCATAATAATGGCTAGGAAGCAAAAATTTCTAAGTACAATTAATTTGGTGATTGTTCGGATTTTGAATATAATCACGTTTTTGAATTTCGACCTATTAATCGCAGCAAATAATCTGTTTTTACCCTAGACGTCGTTAAGATTCAGGTATGATTAACTAAGCATTTGATGTTAGACTTAGTCACAATTTAAAAGAAATGGAACGCATTAAATTCCTATTACGGCGCATCTTAGATTTTAAATGTTTTTTATAAATTATTTTAACATTCAAAAAAGTCAATTGATTATTATTATTGTACATTGAAATCATTCATCATATTAAATTGCTGTGTTGCACATAACTTATTCTACATGCAATGACAAAAGATTTCATATAATTTTGAAAAGTTGCAAAAATGTTAAGATGTATTTTATCTAAATCGATGAAACAAACGTCACCATGGTACTAAAATACATGAAATACATGTAAATTCTGAAATTTTTAAGCATTCAAAGTATCATGAATTTAAATGAATAACCTTAATTATTTTCACAAAATCTTATACAAAAATTTTTGAAGCAAAATCTAATCAAGAACATTTGTTGAATAAGCAGGTACCTCTCAATTGTATTAGCCAGGGCATTTACCAAGTATCAAGTAGAGTAAGGCAAACTTTTCCAAGAAGTATGATCAAGAATAAAGCAAGCATTTCAAATACTTTCTTATCAACATCAATTGTCACTTTAATTATAGCAAAAAAAAATTTTCAGGAATCTGTAGATCCAGTTTCACTCTAATGAAGTGTGCTTATGATTAGTCCGTCTTTGCCAAAAAAAATTCGTTCAACTGCTTGTGATTTAACTAAAAGTTGTAGAAGTTTTCCTTGACTTTCTGTATCTCATTTGCCTACTGTGAAGAAACAAACTATCTAAAACCCAATCACAAAAACCAAACACATCAATTAAAACATGAAGTACATGCAAGTATTTATGAGAAGTGTCAAGATTGTATTTTCTAGAAATATCTATTGCCAGGCTCAAGAAAAAATCGTGAGTTTCAAACACTTGGTAAATACTCTGGCATTAACTTTACCGAGTATGTTCATATTAATTTATTTTTAAATGATTAATTATGACGTAATTATAATTATATATAAATGTAACATGTTTTTTTGGTGGATTATAAACTCTTAGGTTAGAATCGTAGGTCATTGCTAGAATAAACTAGAAATTATGAAATTTTAGAATGGGTTTCCATTTGAAAAACGACACTGCAGTGGATCCCTGCGTTTGGAAAAGGATTCGCATCTGACAGATAGATACTGCATTCTGGAAGACACATGCTTTACAATGTACGATGACAACGATAAAGTATTAATGAGTTTTCTTTAACTTATGTTCATGTGAATTTAGATGACAGAGCGGGCACGTGGCCGCATCGAGTTAAATGAAATCACAATGATTGGATACTACACAAAGACAGTCTTGGAACAAAATTCTCGAATGTTTGTTCTTTATTTGTTGATTATTTTAATTCCTCACTACCTTTCCAAACTCAAACATTCCAGACAATTCAATCTACCAAAAACGGGTTGTGCTGATTGCGCAAATAACTATTTAAAATCGTTATACTCTGTTTCCCTTGAAGCTTTTATTCACACATTTCTAGTAGAATCTAGTAAAAAGTTGGCTTATTTGTGGTGTTCTGTAATTCATGTTTATTCACCTGCACTCAAAATATTTACATTATAAAGATAATACTTTTACTTAAACTGTTTAAGAACAGAGATTGAAGCGTCATGTATGCATAAAATGATATATTTCAAAATTTAGTGCTGCTCAGGTTCCCGGTTTTCAGATTTTTTCAACAAAGAAGACGTATAAATTTGTGTCCAAGAGCGAGGATGCTGATCGATCTGTATGGACAATGCCACTTATATCGACGTTTGCTCCTGCCTCCTTCATCGGCCTCATTGATGAAAACATTAATGTGTTGAAAAGAATAGGCTTTCTTGATCGTTCAATGCCACATGAAAAGCCGCATAAAATATTCCTCATGCTAAAGGGGAAATCTGTTTATACCTTAGACACCAGCATCAGTATGTTTTTTCAATCTAAATTTTACATAAATGGAACATTAACACCTAAGATTGCTTATCTTGATTCATGCATATGCCTTAACAAAAATTTTTGTAAAAGGTTTTGAACATATTTTTGACAAACAGCTACATATATATCACATGACAAGTGACTCAAAAACATTATTTCAAGTCAAAATTTAAAAGACAAAATTGGTTTAAGTCCAATTAAATATTATATAGACATGTACAGTGACACTATACTCACTAACATTTAATTTTAGGAGGAAGTAGAATTGAAATTTGGGATATACGCAAGCTTGCCAAAATTGGCATTGAAAATGTTAAAGCCCAATCGGCATTAGAACTAATAATTCTAGGAACTATATACACACTTCATGGGAGTAGACGAGATGAAATTTTAGCTTGGTAAGCTTTAATAAAATTATTTCGTTTTTGAGAAAAAATCCTATAGATGACGTCTAATTTTGTTTTCTATGATTGAAATTTCAATGATTTTGATTTTCTTATATGTAATTTTAAATAAAACAACGTTTATTTACATGTATATGCAGCATCTGTACCCTTTTATGCATTTTTAGCATTGCAAAAAAACTTATACAAAATGTTTCTTTCAAGGTGTTTTGGAGATGTTTTTTCCCCTCTTGTTTAAAACACGTGCTTAAAACAGTGCAACTCTGATGCTTTTTAATAAAGTTATGCATATATATATATATATATATATATATATATATATATATATATATATGGGATTTTAATTTAGAAATGATTAGATATTAAGTAAAATGATAATTCATCATTTTTTTGAAAGCTCACAGCTTTGTTATTAATGTTTCGCAAGGTATTTTGTAATAATTTTATTCGCTCAATATTAATTTTTGCATCATTCAAATGTTAATAACTTATCACGTGTTTTTTACGGTTTGGCAAATATTGGCGTTGATCAAAAAATGTTTGGGTTACTTCACTAGATATATAAAATATCGGAGAATTTTGCAATCTTAAGTGATTCTATTTAAATTTTTTATTTCACTGCTAAATTTTCATTCCCAATATATATTTCCATATTTTAACCCAAATTGAATTAGTTCAATTGAAAATTTTGATCAATTCGGACAATCTCCTCGTCAAATTATTATTTATACTACGTTTATTCCCATGTTAACTAGTGTGAAAAAAATAAAAAGCCAAATTTACACGCACTTTGTAAGAACTATACGCACTTGCAAAAACTTACCAGCAGCATTTTAAGCAGCGTTGTTTTGAGCATCGCAAAATGGAAACTAATTTGAATTTTATTATGACAATGTTTAAAATTTAATAGTAACATTGCATTTAATTAATAGGACAATAAAATTTTTAGGTAGCCAAAAATCAAGTTGTACGTCATTATGCTTAGGAATTGTTAAAAGCTTGAATTTATGTCGATTTAAACTGATCTCATTATCAAGAACCCAATTTGATGGAGTTTTGTAATCAATAACAACATTATCAGTTGAAGTTGTACGAAATGTGCAATCATCTGCAAATAAAAAAGTAATTGATACTTGGCAGCACGTTGGAAGGTCATTTATGCAAACAAGAAACACCAAAAGCCCTAGAACAGATCGTTGGGGAACTCCACTTGATACTGATAAACATAATGATTTAATCCCATTTATTTGAACATATTGGTAACGATTATATAAATATGAGTGTAAAAGTCTTAATAGATCACCTCCAAAGTTAAATGATATAAGTTTAGACATTAATAAGCTATGAGATACTTTATCAAACGCCTTTGTAAAATCAGAGTATAAAATAAATATGTCTTCGTTTTCATCAAAATTAAATCCATAAATTCTAAAAGTTTTATTACAGTAGTATTACATATAGTAAGACATTGCGCTATTATCTTAGAGCGCACGTCTGTAAAGCGCATTTAAAAATATTAACGGGCTTGCAATACTTTAAAGATGCGTTATAATGCGTATATGTACTTTTAAAGTACCTAACGCACTCGTTTACATGGGTTGCGCTACTAAATAAAGATAAAGAACGCATAATTCAATACTTCATTCTGTATAGGAAGCATATTTAATGTGCTAAATTTTGCTAATTGTAATTATTTTGATGAAATTCCCTTAAACCCTAAAATGATGCAATTACTATAAATAGTGATTTTTTCATAGTGTTTCATAAGTAAACTAAATTTCATAATTATTGAATAAGAAAATAAAACTAAAACTATAAATGCACATTTAAGGTAAATTTTATGTTTCGATCACGAACTGTGTTTGAAATATTAGACTTGAAATTTCAAATTCAAAGTTGAAATTAGCGAAGGAACTCAATGAAGTTGTAGAAATTTGCCTCATTTTATATTTCTTAAAAAAATTCATCTACAAAAAATGGTTAATTATTATTCTTATTTGCTATAGAGCAATTGAAAGGTGACATTTTGATTCTATTCAAATTGATTAAAAAGCAATTTGTAACAGAATTTAAATAGGCAAAATTCTCAAAAAAAATCAATGGCCATCAAAATTTATACGTACTGGCATGATTTTTAACAACTACTGTTCTCTTTGCAAGATTAAAAATAGTTATAATCTCTCACTGCTAGTAAGCATTCCAATTTGTAAGGTTCAACCTATCATAAAGCATTCAAAAAATAATTTATTTTCTTGTAGTTCTTCCTAAATTAAACTGCTGCTTTGTAATGACCTAAGTTTGTCGTTTATAAAGTAAAGAAAGATTTTCACATTCACACATGTTTTGTGTTTTTCCTATTGTTGTCATTAAAATATGACTTATATGGATTTTACATTTGGTTTAAAATACTTTTCGTTTATGACATGGTAAGTACCTAAAACATATTCATCTTAAGTTCTGAGCTATTTCATGGCCTACTAAGTTAGTTATTAATTTAGTAGGCCATGACCATTTTTTAAAAGTCATGGCTTTGTTAAAATTTATTTATTACACAACTGCGAAATGTCATGATGTATTTAGGCATGATGACATTAAGACCCATGCTTACGAAAGTTCTTGGGAACTGCACAACCAGCAATTGAGAGACGATGATACACCTATTATTGTTGCAAAGTGTATCGACTTCGTTACAATTTATGGGCTTGATTTCGAAGGAATATATCGCAAGGCCGGTGTGAAATCTAAAGTCAAATCCTTACTCGAGGAGTTCATTTTGGACGCAAGTTCTGTCAAACTCTCACTTGATGAACACCCAATTGAACAAGTTTCTGGCTGTTTGAAGCTATTTTTCAAATCAATGAAGGAACCACTGCTTACTAAGGCATTGATTCCTAAGTTTCTGAAGGTATTTTTACAAAAAGAACATTTGTTTATTGAACATTTATTTTCTTCGGTGTATAGTAAATTTAATAATTGGACAGAAAGGCTAAACAACCTAACGTTACTAAGAAAAATAACTAATATTCCATATAGCAAGCCATTAATGGGCCATTGTGTTCACCATTAATGGAAGATGACTGCTGGGGAATTAATGGGCCACTGATGCATAGCCGACAATTACCCATTGGTAAGCCATTTATGGTCCATTAATTGTCGATTGTTGGCAAATAGTAGTATTTGATGGCAGAGCGCATTATTTTATATGTAACTAGAACAATGTTAAATTACTACATAGTTCAAATATTGCAGCTTAAACTAACACAAGCCCAACAAATGGCTGAAGGGTATCCTTGAGATCCTATCAATAATATTCAATACAACATATTCGTTGAAAAATTAAAGGACTGTTGAATTTATTAATGATAACAATAAGCATACAAATCTGCCAAGTTTAGCAAATATTAAACTTATAAAATTAACTGCAATTTTGAAATAGTAATTTCTTAAATAGATTGATAGATAGATAGATGGATACGTTTCTTTAAATAAAAAATAATTTTACAAATGAAAAATAGAAAAAAATGTTTAAGCAAAAATAATCTTAGCTATTCTTAGCACAAAATATAAGAAGTTGCTTCGCTCTTCTCTCTGTACGATGTAAGGGAATGAGAAATTTACCAGACCTAGGTGAAATTGGGGGAATCAAATGATATAGCTGATGACTAGAGTTTGCGGCTATTTAACGAAAGAGCTTCATAGCTTTATCTTGTCTGCAAAATTTAAAAATGATTTTATCATCGCTCTGAATTATTCTTTGTGCACAATTGCAAACCATTTGAATTTTTCTGTCAAGATGCACTGAAAGATCTACGAAAACAGCACCTACATAATTTACCGTTCTAATATCATAGATAGAAACACTTGGTATAGAAATTGTCTTGGAACAGTGTTTCAAGTATTTCTCAAAATAACGTTGGATGTCCTATTTAAGTTTGTTATCCACTGTAATGCCAAGCAGCTTTAAATGAGAAACTACCTTGATTTCTTTGTCCGGTAAAGAGATGTTTTTTTGCCTTCCAAAAATCATTTGAAAAGAGTTAATAATATTTATCGGCATTTTGTTTGATTCAGCCCAATAAAACCTGTGAATGCTATGCTGTTGTTGTTGACTGTGATAATACTGGTTACATCATCAACGTATTTAATTAATGTAGTTTTCATACCTGACTTTAAATCATCAAGAAATGCAACGAATAAAAGGGCCCTAACAGTGAGCCTTGAAGAATGCCTCTTGATATAGAAAATTTTTTGCCACAATAAGCATAGAAACTTTTATTAGATACACATCCAAGCAGCCATTCATTTAATGAAACTTCTGGAAAAATCCACGCTGATTAGCTTCTTTATTAAAGTGATATGCGGGACAGAATCAAAAGCCTTGATGAAATCTATAGCTTGTACAATGACTGAAGATGTTTTTCTGGTCTAAAAGTCTACTGATTGCGTGGACCAATAAATTAGAGTAAATCGTGAAAAAATCTTTTCTGCTCAATCGTAACTTTTAAATCATTGCAAATTTCATGGTGCCAAAATATTTCCAGAATAAATTATTTTAAAAATTCACTATATATTATAATTTTTTACAAGCTAAAATTTCACGAAAGCTTTTCTCAATTCCTTTTTTTAATATTTTTTTATATAAAGAACATATAGGAATCATTATTAATGACTGAGTTCACTGATGCTGCACACCAATGCGCCCGCCATTGGTGTCATCAAAGGCCACAACTACCGCATGTGTCCAGCAGTCAACTGATGATGGCCAATATTATATTATAAATTGTAATTCAGAATTTGCTATACTTTGGTTGAGTTAAGATTAAGAGCTCAGTTGAAAGTGTGTATAGTATATTATCCTAAAGATTAAAAACCTTTTTGCAAATCATTAAATTCATTATGCAGTGCTCATAAAAACAATAGATGGCATACTAGATTGCGCTATTGCGAATGACGAGTGTGCAAAAGATTTTTGGAACTTTAGTATGGATTAAACACACAAGAATAAAAAATGTGTTAACAAATTCGCGTGATACAAGTCAAAAGTATTCATGCGTTCGTCCCGTGCCATTCTGATTAATTGAATTTTGCAATAGATTTTTGTGAGAAAATATACGATAAAATCCATCAATAGAATTTTTCATCAAAACAAAATCAATTTAGGCCAAGTGGATCAAAGATGATATTAAACTAGAGTCCTATACACATAAACAAAATCAATTTAGGCAAGTGGATCAAAAGATGATATTAAACTAGAGTCCTATACACATAAACAAAATCATGATGCCATCTGTGTACAAAGCGGCTCTAAGGCAGTTAATCAGACATTTAAGGCACATCACTGAATATAGTGATGTAAACAAAATGACCAGTAGTAACTTGGCTGCAATCTTCGTAGCATCTCTTACTGGTGGAGAATCCGTGGAAGACCTCATTCAGACTAACTTCAAAACCTTAATCATGGACTTAATTCAAAATTACTCAAAGGTGTTTCAGGTAAGTCTGAATTATATTGCAAATATTATATGAAACACTGTATTCATTTTCTACAAGATTCGATTTTCGGTCATTACAATGTGCACTTGTTTTCTTAGAACTCACATCTATAAAATTCATGTATCAAAATATTTTTAGGTATACAAATTAAAATAACACCTTCTTATGTGATGCTATTCCATGCATTCGAATTCAGAATGTTCATCGTTTTAGTTTTTTTTGCAAACTGCTTAATGAAATTTTATATTATTTGTTCAAAACATGCGCTTAATTCTTTTTAGATTAAAGAACATGAATTGCATATTGAGAAGACGATGTATGACGCAATGACGCGAATTAACAAAAAACCACCAGTGATAAAAGTGAATCGAATAGAAATTAAAGTTTGCACCGAAGATGAACCAAACAATCAGGTTTTGTAATTGAACAAATCTAACTAAACTTCATTGAGATTTGAGATCACAAATTACAAAAAGCATAATCATTAAAGAAATATGTTTATTTATGATTGTTAGCTACAATATTTGTCACAATGTAATGTAGGTATATGTATCTCAATGCAGTGGCGTACGCAAGAGGGGACGTGGTGGAATGTCCCCTCCGTTAGGCTTTCAAATTTGATTTTGACTGGATAAATCAAAAACTTTTAGATAAAAAAATTAAAAAATTTAAAATCTAAGATCGTGAAATGCATTTTTAGGATCTATTTTCTCAATATTTTGCATTTGGTAGTGCAGTCAAAAAATCCTGCGTACGCCCCTATCTCAATGAACAATTTTATTTGGCAAAATTTCCTGAAATTTCATTATTTAAATTATTTAAAAGTATTGTGTGAAGGAAACAATAACTAACTAGATTTTGTTCGTGAATTTCCTAAAATACTCGACTAGAACGATCCTTGAAGATTTATGTTAAGGTGATTCAGATAGTGCATGTGTTGTCCCAGAGAAAATGGATTGAAGATTACAAAATGGAATGTTGCCACCGATGAGTATTAAATTTTGAAATATAAATATACTGGAAATGTGTTAGCGATGTGGATAAACTTAATCTTTGAATTTACACATTCAATCGAACTTTAGAAATGCAATCACCAAAGTCACAAAACATTGTGAAAAACATCTCGTACTTCCACAGTCATAATGTTTTTCGATATATATATATATATATATATATATATATAACGGCTGAGTCCGGAAAAGATAATTAGGGCAAGATAAACCCGGGCAGGACAGGACAGAGCTTAATGAAGTATGTATAGGCTATAGCTATTCTGAT
>CABFPE010000147.1:1107218-1131615 GCA_900660155.1 Hofstenia miamia | reverse complement strand
ATATATATATATATATATATATATATATAATGGCTGAGTCCGGAAAAGATAATTAGGGCAAGATAAACCCGGGCAGGACAGGACAGAGCTTAATGAAGTATGTATAGGCTATAGCTATTCTGATTTTTTGTTTCGAAGGGAACACGTGCCCCTATGCCCCCAGTTTCATGCGAATAAAAAATTCCAAGAGATTTTAAATCTGAGTATAATAGAAAGTAATTTATTTATATATCTCAGAAAAATAAAATCATAATGATACCTAGATTTGAATGTTTACATATTTGCATTAGATGATAAACATACGCTAGAAAGTGTGCTTTAGACATTAACGATTGAAAAAGACATCTCTGTTGAAGAAGCAATCTTAATGCTTTCTTCTTCAAATCAAGAAGTTTCGCATTTGATGATGGTCGAAAACCGCTTTAATTGTCAACTTCAAAGACTCCTCCCATTTGATGAGAAGATATTAGAGTTTCATACGCATGCTAAATTTGTTGATGACCCGTCATTTTCAATATCTTTGGAACGCGCATCGAAATTTACAGATATTTTTCAAGTGAGCATCCTCAAATTTGCGAAATTTTTTAGAATATGACTGTGTTTAAGAATTTAGTGTTTCTTGTACACGTTTTTAGACGACTTCTAAAGATAATTGGTATTCCGTTGTTTGTTACTTCAGAAGAAAAGATAATGCAGTTGATAGTATTCTATCGGTCAATGACGGGATTTTGCGTTTGCATCCAAAAAATGACCCTAACGTATGTACTTCGCTTTATTAATTAAAAATTATACCAAATTGCAAAAGGAAAAATATATTAATGATAAAACTAAGATGTGTTATCACTATTTTGTATCCAACTTGATTACAATTTTGGTAGTTCTAGAACCTTCAATCTCACTGCTGCAAACGTTAATCACTTCCAACAATTTGATTGTACATTAGGGTTCAGCTAACCATATAGGTACGATGTTCATTTATTTTAGTGATTAAGTAATTTAGTGCAACTGGAAACCACTGACAACAGAATTCTTAATTTTCAACAAAATGACCTTATTAAATGCATCGCCGCATAGAGACTTGCATTTTTCCATATTTAGTATAAACAAACTACTTCTAAAGCTTTTAGCATCTCAGTCAATATTGAAACTCTTTTAAATATAAAAATATATGTGGATGCTGCTTTAAAACAACGTAGACTTTCTTTTTACATCAGGGCTGCAAATGGGTCAAGATATTCATAAATAATGCAACTATGCATTTTTAAAGTTACAGTTTTAGCAGAGTGTGTTATCCAAGGGTTGGGGTTGGTCTTGACTTTAATGAATTTACACTAGACGAAAATTATGAGCTCATATTTTCAGACAAAGTTAACGGACTTGGGCTCTAATTATTTGTCAGTCTTCTAGGCCTAGCATTGGGAACTTAGGTGCAGTCTGAAAAATCAGATGCTCTCTGACAAATGTTTGAGTTCTCGTCTTTTTTGATTTTGCGCGTTATTAATACTTTATCTTAGTTGTAATAATATTGGAAATCTTGTTTGGTTAATGAAGAGGGAAAAGATATTTTTTATTTTAACCTTTGTGAATTGTTCATAAAATTGTACTTGATAAAATGTTTATACATATTACATGCCTTTTTTCATTTTGGGATCATAAATTCATTTTGGGATCATAAATTCTTCTGCACAAAAATCTTATAATAACAAATTAACTCTAATACTACCTAAGATTTGAACTATTCTTGATCAAAAAATATTGAAATGCATTACATTTCACATTTTGGAATTGGAGATATCTACGTTTCTTACCTTAATATGGCATTATATAGGAAAAGGTTAAACCGTGGCTACAAGAATTTCAATTTTTAGAAATTCAGCAGCCTACAATTGAATGCATTTAAATGTATTGCAACTATATTCTTCTATTTAAAAAATTGATGTAAGAAAAAATTGCAAAGCTATCTGTTGATTCCTAAGCATTTTTTAATTGCTATCTCACGAATACAAAACACGTACATTCCCTTATTCACAGTATATATATATATATATATATATAATTATATATATATATATATATATATATGACTTTTATTTCTTTCGTGCTCATATATACACTTAATATTAAACCAAACACGTCTGCCCAAATTATTAGTGTTTTGTTGCTTGTTGGAAAAATTCACATAACCATAAGCCTGAAATCAAGGCTAAATTTTAGCAGTGTCGTACCCACATCTTATTTACCTACACAATTTGCTTCCACAGGAGAACCTTCCTGCCAAATTCATACCCAAACCACGTCGTAACTTGAACTTAAACCCAGAATAAATAATGGGCCCAATAAGTTCTGCCAACTCAGCACTATTCAATTTTCTCAGTCGGGGAAAGAACAAAATCAGCATGCCTGGATTGGTTTTGTGAGCGACAAATAGAATGCGGGTTATGAATGGTAAGAGATAGATAGTAATAATATGTGTTGTAATGCAGGCCTTCACTTGAGAATTGTTCGAGATAAATGGCCGAGTTGAATGTACGGTTGTTTGACTGAACAGCTCTTTTGCAATGTTTAATAACTGGAACAGTTAGAATCTATTCTATATAATTAGAGCATGGGTGAGGTTGGATCAATAAATCAACATCACCAGGAAGGCCGCTTCCATTTTAACCACATTCAGGGCCATAAATTGTATTTTACTGTTATATTTTAAAAAGTTAAAATTCCTTGCATGAATTTAAGATGGTGGATAATTCTTTCTAATTTGTTTGCAGTAATTCTACAAATTCATGTTGAAAGTATTTTTATGTTATATATGTAGAAATTTTCACCAAATAACGGAATGTTTTTGCTTAGATGACAAAACCTCCAAAATTTCAGTGCAATATCAGAGACCTTACAATCTACAATGGAGCAGAGATCAATAGACTACACAAAGAGAAGTAATCTTACTTGAATTTATCATAAAATTATTATTAAATTTATTATTGTTTCCATTTCTAAGCTAAATGTATCATTGAATCACCGAGTTTTTTGTTAGATATAGCATGCGTCTGATGTCTTTAAACATTCTAAAATTGTCTTCTGTATATGCATATTGATATGCCTATAATTTAGAAACAATTGCAGAACATCAATAGTTGATTTTTGGATATTGGCCTATAAATATAATTCTAATGCATCAACTACGTGAAGTGAAACTTGCAAAACGAAATTTAAATCAATACGTACTACATAAACTGCTGCCGCACAAAAGATAGACTATTTTGCAAACGACAGGATTGCTGTGGGGACTAGTTTTGACTCGCCACTCAATTTATTCCCATGATAGAAAAGCACTTCCACAAATTAACATATAGAATATTAGAAATCTTTTTTACATACTGACAAAAAATGAGACAGCAAATAAAATATGAATTTAGCACCTGTTTTGAATGATGCTTCTGAGTATATATTTCAACTCAAACCCAATATGTATAGCCAGTTGCTTGATATCACTATATCAATGGAGGGTTGCACACAAGTTAGTTTCAATTACAGCAAACTAAAAGTTTGCATACACTGCGATAGAAAACACCAAATGCAGGATACTTATAAAGCTATAGTATGACATATTAGTAGCCACAAATGCATGAGGAACTAAATGTATATGCTTGAATTATTTTAGTAAATATATGGATTGCAACAGCTACACCTTCCAAATTTATTTGTTTGAAAATATATCATAAAATTAGTAGAGCTGTTAGCTATTCCATTTTTGCAGATCTCCCTTCACACAAAAATTTATTGTTTTGCTGCCACATATGTATAGATTGATTTTTTAGATTTGGGATTTCTGTAAAAACAAGAGAAGGACAATTTCATTCATTTCTTTTCAAAACATTGGAAGAGCGTAATCAGTGGCTTCATTGGCTTATTTCAATCAGAGTACTATTTTTATTACATTTTCAGTATATGAACATTGCTTACAGAGAAATATACTATAATTCATTGGTTTCTCATGAAACTTTTGACTTTCATATCTTATAATGCCAAAGTCGAAAATTGCATTCATCAACAAAGCCATTGGTAATGAAAAGAGAATAGAATAATATCATTAACCTGATTTAATATGAGCAGCATCGCTTACGTTTCTTGGATTATGATAAATTAGTCAGACTGAGGTTGATAGAAATGTTAGTTTTCATTATGAATTGGAAGTTTCCCAATTTTTATATCAGCTATATATTTTATTAAACAAGTTATTTGATGCTATAAATTTACAATAATGAATTCCCCTGTATTTAGCACCCACAAGGGCATCAACTTTGGAAGTAATATGTTGTGCTTTTTATATCAAATTTGTAGGATTTATTTGTTTAATTCTTAATAAAAATTGTTTGTATTTCGCTAATTTTTATATGAAATTGAATAGCACATTAATGCGTAAATGTATAACGATGGTTTTGTAAAAATCATTGAAAACAGCATTCATATCTTGTAATGTATACATATGCATGATAAAGAATAAATTCTGCAGTTCGTAAGTTAGTTTAATTTGATTGGTTTTGTTCAAATAGATTCTGGTTAAAGCTGGAATAACATTTTTAAAAGCAGTAGAAGCTAGGGATGGGATACTGATAGTGAATTTAATATACCGGATACCGTATAATTCAACTGCCGGATGCCGAATATAATATATTGTTCAATTATTACTAGGGCAACCAGAAATATGACTTTAACAACACAAAATATGACCTTATTTTTATGATAAAATATGACGGAGTTTAGTTAAATATGCTGTAAAATATTACCATTTATTTTTCAAAATAATCCATTTAAGTATTATAAAACGTTTTTCTTTTACTGAGAACAAGATATAAAAGAAATACAAAAACTCTTACATACTAAGTTAATTTTGCAAAGCAATTGCTTCACTAAATTATAATAACAGCTCATAAATTTCCATATATTATTGTGGTTAAGAATTCTATCATAGGCTGAGTTTTCTTAACATTGAGAAACTTCGCTCAACTGCGATGTAGCTTGACATTTTCGTAACTTGACATACAATTCCAATTAAATGTCCATCCCCTTTCCTTCAATTATAGCTGTGAAACTGGTATTTTCTAATGGTGACATGATGTAGGCGATTATTTACAGGAAACATTTCCAAGATTAAGGCTGGATTAGTTTATGTAGTAATAACATCTGGTGGAATTTCAACTTTGTCAAACATTGAACAACTTTGATATTTTATGATGGCAGCCATAATTGAGCAATTAGATTTTCAACCCTTATATATTTTGCCTAAGTACGCATGGCACAGTTCTTCAACATATGTGCCTTGCAAAGTCCATGAAATAATAATGTATATAGCTCTTTTAATATTTTCCAGCTGGCAGCATAGAAACACGTCGACCAGTGGGTCGGGCCAACAATTAGCTATCAATCAGTCTTCTCGAGTGCTAGACCAGTAAGTACATAAATTGAAATTAAATTATTACAGTATATATATATATATATATATATATATATATATTTCAAGCACTCACAAAGTCGCAATCCAGCATTAATTTTTAAGTATTTTTATTTATTGAAACTATGCCAAAATATGACTTTTATGAAATTTCAGCCACAAATATTACTGTATTTTCTAAAAAAAATATAACTTTTCATGACTTTATAACTTCCTATTTAACTGCATCACTGGTCTGAAAACCATCTAATTTTAAGCAGACTGCAAAATAGAACAAAAGAAAAAAATTGCTTTTATTATTCTTGGTTGCCCTAATTATTAATGAAGAAGACCCTCATTTCTCAATTAATATCGACTTGCGAATGAAAACATATAAATATTAAATAGACTACTTCCTGATACGTCAGAAAAGCAACTTGGTTTTTTTGCATGACAAATTCCATATCATAGATAAATATAGCTTTTTCCATATTTGAAAATTCCATTTTTAAATCAAGTTTTATCTCAGAAAATGTTATCAGGTAAATAATTAAAATTTTACTGGATATCCGTAACCGGTTGTGAAATTGGCGATTTTACCGGATTCCGGCACATCCCTATAGCAAATGAAAGTAAAGTAATTAAGGAGGGACAACTGCTGAATATTAACATGCATATTACTCTATTTTAAGAAATGAATAAACTTAAAATCACACTTCAGTTTCTTGCCTTTAATTTCACAGAATATTATCAAAATGTTTTTTATAATTATTACAAGCACATGTGTTGCCAGTTGTTTATAAACAGTATTTCTCAAATGAGCTTAATAATTAGAGAAAGTTGATAACACATATCATGTTTGCTTTTAAAAGAGAAGATAATGTATTTTTGGAGTATTGTTTCACGTATGTATGAAGATAATTTCTCTTAAATTTATTAAATAAAAATAAATCATTATTATACTAACAATTCATGAATATCCAAAAAGTCTAAATTGTATATGAAGAAAAAGCCTAAAAAAGATAGCTATATTTCAGTGCAAAAATAACATACAACTAACAAAATAGTAGCAGTTTTCTATAATTGACGAAAGTCACTGCACTTGAAGTCTTCATTAATAAAATTTAGAACGGATTATCTAAAACAGATTATCGTCATCCACGTTCGCAGGTGAAGGTCTTGAAGAGCGATCAGATAAAAATGGATCCTTAACTTCGTCGTTGAAAGAGTAAATGGAAAGTCTAGTGCTAGCTCGATCAATAAAATCTCTTAGAATTTCATGTAAAGATTCCTCTAGCTCACGTTCATTTACATTGAAGGGAACTATTACGGAATAATATTTTTCTTCCTTATTTGTTAAAACGGAAATCGGAGATTTGGGTTTAATGGAAGCAACTGGCTTATTTGAAATTTTAGGAAGATCTGCTACAGATGTTAACTTGTCTTCTTCATGAAGATCCTTAACACTAATACTTTTAGCTGAAACCTTTGAGAAAGCTTCTTGTAGGCAATCCAACAGATCAGTACATGCTTTGCTTGTTTTGGATATGATCGAACTCACTGAATCTGTATCACTTTTAGTTTGCATGGTCTTAGATTTAACTTCATAAATAGCTTGACTTCCTGGCGCTGTTTTGTATATTTCGGCATCATAGACGCCAGGGCTCTCTGATAGCCATTCCTTTGCGCTGTAAAATTCTAAATTCTCATTGTCTTTGGCAGTTTTTTCTTTGGAAATGCTTGGTAATTGGCTCCTCGATTGCGCTATAGAACTCATTGACTTTTGATTACTAGAAATATCATTTCTCTGTGAAATTTGACTTGCACTTTGAACGCTAAGGGTCTCATCATTTTCAGGTAATTCATTTTTACTCCGAATGCTTACAGATTTGACTTTTTCAGAAGCCGTATTCCCACTGCCAATGCTAAGTTGATCATCTTTCTTATATACTTTTTCTTCACTGACCACGCGCCGGCTTTGTTCGTTTACATCTAAATTTATGTCGTTGGCAATACTCTTATATTGAATCGTACTATAATCACCATCTATATTATAAAGATTTCCTGTTGCTATTGAGATTTGATCATTTTCAGAAGGAGCAGTTGACGTTGCAACTTTTTGCGTTCTAATTAGTGAGTATTCAGATATGGCTTCTCCTTCTAAAGAGTGTCGCTTGAAATATGGGGCGAGAGCATCATAATAAAGGTCTTCCTCATTAATATAATTGCTCTTCGCACGTTTTTTGTCATAAACAGCTGTTTGCATTGTAAGATCCGGAACGATCTTTAAATACGAAATGTCATCAAGAATCCGTTTTAATGTAGTTGCTGGGAATGATTTTGTATGCCGTAAATATACTTGGAATTGCATAATGTAATTCTTCATTTCTTGTTTTGCGAGCTTAACTTGGAAAATTTGTAAAGTAACTAAATTGACAAATCGTTCAGGATATTGCTCTTGGAACCATTCGACGCTGCGATTATTACCTTGCGAACTAGCAAGTTGTAATTCACTTAGATATGAGTGAAACACTGTATAAAGTAGCTCCAGTTCTTGCACGAAATAAGCGATTTGATCAGAAGGTAGGCGGGCTTTCTTATAAGCTCTACCATATTCTTTTAGTATCTTAAAAAAGTGAATGAAAATCGATCTAACAGTACGTATGAAGTATTTTGTAGATTGATCTTTATGTAACCTAAAGTTCAAAAGGGCTACTTCATTATCTATGTGAAAACGAGCACAGCAAGTGCTAGGAAAGTTATCCTGACAGCAACGTAATTTCAAATGTTTGCATTGATGTTTTTCATAACAAATATTTTTTGTGAATTCCATGTTAGCGATTTTATAAATCCTTTTATATGGTAATTCGATTGTGGAGAAGTCAACTTTCCCAATACTGGGATCAATACGTCCTTCTATTGCTTTACTAAATTCACGTTTATTGACATGCTTTCTACCGGATTCAAAATATGTTCTTGTAATGTCCTTCAGATTCTTAACTTCTTTAAGCTTTCTTACAAGATTTCTCAGCTGTGTGATTGGATAGTCATCTTTTGATGGTAAGCTACGAAAATTGTAATTTCTGGCTTTTCCATATCCTCGAAAAACTGCAAGAAATATCTTAAAATTCATGTCAAGATTTTGCAACTCGTGCAGGAATTTGAAAATGTTGGATCTTTCGTACGACATTTTTTTGTATGAATCAATATAGAAGTTCAAATAGGTTGTATATCTATTGAAAATTTTTTGAATAACAAGAATAAAATATTTTGTAGACGGATCGCTTTCTACAATCTCATTCAATCTGCTAAACTGTGAGTTCTTTAGAAAATGGGAGCAACAAAAGCTTGGAAAAGTGCTCTCACAACAAAGCAAACCACTGTCAGCACAATCGGATTGCTTAAAACACATGTTTTTTCTATAGAAATTCAATGAATTTTCAAAAAGCTTTTGCAAACCTTCATCATATAAAATTGTTCCAAAACTGTTAGCTATAACCCAACTAGATTTAACAACTTCTCCAATTGTCTGTTCGTTTAGGTCGATGCTATTGTTAAAACTTAAGCATTTTCCAAATACACAGATTAATAAAACAGAGATAGTGATATATTGGCTCATAGCACTAGACTGTTTTGAATTGAAAATTTATGATTTTGCCGCCAATAATTCAAATATTTTGCGGGAATTTCGCTATTTTCATATTACATCAATTTTAATTATACACAAAATATTACCGCCATAAAGTAATTTTTGCATTACCTGTGATAGGAAAACATTCAGTTTTTTTTAGGAGAGAAGGCTACCAAACAACAACTGTAATTTCCCTCATTATATAAAGAATATAAGAATTGAATTTGAGATTTGTCAAGGTACAGATACATTTGTGAGCTGGTTGCGATTCTTAAGTTCGTATCATGTCAATCAGATATCAAGGTCAGGGTGTTAAATAATTAAGAGTAATACTTAAAAAATCAATAAATACACTTTCGAATTAAAAAAAAACTTATTGCAATGAGTGCACTTTTCAAATATTTCCACAATTTAGCTTCTGCCATGGATTCCTGGGATGGTTATTTTTGTTAATTTATATTATTTAGTTATTTTAAAATTGAAATGACATTATCTGAGAAAAGTGAAACACATCATAACTACTCACTGGTATAATACAACAATTATTCGTCAAAATTATGCATAACATTTACTTCAAATTACTGTTATCATAAGAACTTCGATGTTCTAAAAGATAAAATGAGACCAATCAAGTATTGAGTCTTATAAATAGAAAATAAATAAACCATCCAATTATGTAAAATACAACTGCCGCCGGAAGTAATGAATACCCTGTAAAAAAATAAATCATGGCGACAGCATAGAATTTCTTTTAATTATGTTTAGTTAAGCTTCTTATCAAATGGGCAAGATTTTGATAGCAATCGAAGGAATATAAATCAAATTCAAACAATACATTTCATATGCAATACATTTCTGGGATATTGAATTTCATAATGAAGTTTTTGCCAAGGATTTCAATTTTTCAATATACTCCAAAATGTGTTCTCGTGGCACAGTTTTGAGTTGGTATAGCATTGAAAAATTCAAAATCAATTATTATGAAATAATTTATGTATTTCGATGCACGATTCTCTGAAATTCATTTATTGAATTGATATAAAGCCACATAATTTCATTGAATCATTATTTTCTGAAAATATCAGTGCAGCTGTTGACTTGTCAATCTGTATTATTGAATTTGTGTACTCTAATATAATAGTCAGGCTTTCGTAGAATTGTATCTGAAACCTGATAATCAGGCTATGTTTTGTGATATTCCTGCAGATTATATGTATTACATGCTTAATTTTCAAAGAGGCAATTATAATATTTGACTATGGAGCTTCATAATGTATTTACAATTCATATGTTTATAAATGTGAAATTCATTAAGTTATGTGGCAAGAAATTGTGAGCCCAGAACAATGTGAAGAATCTTTAAAATTCGTAACAGTAGTGCCGTTTTTTTATTAAACCAACACATGTATTATTTTTGTATGTGCGTAAATTTGACACACAAGGTGAGCACTTTCTCAAATTTTAAATTTCAATATAAAACATGAGCTGCAATTATTATTGGGTGGACTTAAAGGCATTAGCTACAGTATTGCATCCTTTATTGTATCACAATTACGTGAACTGTTTATGAATCATGTGACTTATTTTGAGCATTCATCTTTCAGCATTTTTACAGCTTGCAGTTTTTATGGAATCAATGATGAAATCCAAATAATCTCATTAGCTATCACAACAGGAAATAGAGATAATGCTGGAATAAGTTCTGTATAAAATTTGGCCACAAATCACTCTATATTGAAAATTGGTAAAAAAAAATGAGGAAGATTGTAGTAATGAATGATCTATGTGTTGCTCAGTTTCTTTTCCAGGGAGCATTTTTTCATCCCAAAGACAGGTGGCAATTTTTTAATGGGATATTCTGAAGAAAATATTCTTAATTTTTTGAATGATGGATGATAAAGCAAAGTTTGATTGAATTTGCTAGAATCTTTTGATTAGCATGTTATGAGTCTTAGTCTATACATAAATATTAAAAAACTTTTAAAATTGAGATAAACAGGGATTTCTAAACATATATTACTTTTAAAATTAGTAATTGATCAATATATATTTTTAGAAAAAATTGCTGCTGCATGGAATTGTATTTGATATAGCAGAAACAATATATTATAATTTCTTCTGTTTGAGTGACATGATCATTTAATATTTTCAATCACCAATTAAATTAATAAATAGCGGATTTTTGTATTAAAATTAATGCATATAAATGAAAAATAATGTTATTGCGATAAACAAAATCCATGCAATAGTTGAACGTGATAATATGATCCTAAATTTCTTAAGAGATATAAGTATCTAACGTCAAAAGCCATTTTTGCATCTTTTTTAGGAGAAGATGATCAAATTTTAAACCTTTGTCAATATCAACACTTAAATATGTAACATGATTACTTTGTTTTATGTGAACGTTGTTAAAAGATAATTTGATCCCGTTTGTTACTTCTTTTATAAAATTGGGGAAATATAATGAATTGTGGTTTTTTAATAACTACTTTCAATTGGTTGGATGTGAAATAGCTAAAAATTCGCAATATTACTTTGTAAACGTTTCGTAGCCCTAAATGAATCACTATTAATATTTGTGACTCAAATATTGTCAGCATATTTATATATTTCACAATGATTTACACATACTGCAAATAATGTTAGCCTTGAGGTGCTCCTCGATTGCTTGTAATATTACCAAATTTCATATTATTCATTAAAACAAGCTGTGTTCTATTTTCTCACTTTAATCGCCAAAATGTCAAAATTCATTGAATTAATTGGTTTCCTAAAGTCTAGAAGGGCTGTGCAACTGGAATTATTTTGGCATTTATCCGAAGATATTTTTCAGTAATTGAAATAATTGCATCACTTGTACTATGCATAATATTTAGGTAAGAAAATATTATCAGATGCAAGATATTGGCTGATTTAAATTTTTTTATTATCAATATAGATTCCTGAAATATCACTATTGAGCCCATTCTAATGAAATGTTAGAAAAAATATCCATTTTTGTTTAGAAAATTTAGATTTCCAGAAAATTGACTTTCTTTTAATGCTAGATTTTTTAGAAATCTTTCGCTATCTTGTCAGAAAATATTAACTATTAAAAAACGGTTCTGCAAATAATTTTCAATAAAATATAAGTTTGTGTTAGTATTAAAAGCAATAGTTCAAAATAATAAAAACGTAGCATTTGAGACTACTATAAGCAATGTAAAAAATATTGTTGTACACAGTACTGCCTACCCATGGAGGTGATGCCAACTTAAAGTTTAAATTTCTTGCAAGTTCTTACAAATTCCATGGTAATGCTTGAAATGAAATGTTAAGTGTCACTAAAATTAGAAATAACTATATTTGCATTTTTAAGTAAATCACTAGTGGAACAAACATTTTGGTTTAGTTTGTTTTAATCATCAAGAACGATTTTCACTTTAAATGATAGACAAAAACTAAAAAATAATATTCTCAATAAATCAAACAATTAAGTTTTTAATCAAGTGTTCGCCAAGATGATGTAAATTGGTATAAAATCATTCCAAATATATACACTAAGCAACCAAGCTGAATATTTTTGAATTGCTTTTTGAAATTTGCATTCAAGCTTTAGCATGCAATTTCCAAAAAAAATTACAAGAACTTTAAAGTTTAAGTTGGTTTCACTTTCATGGGTAATCCCAATATTGGTAATGTCCCATATTACCTAAACAATGTTATCTCAACAAACAATGCGCTTTTTTGAAAGTGCAACTAATATATAGTACTTCACCACAAAGGAATACAAGACATAAAGTTATTACATGTATGTGGCACTATAAATGCTTCATTGTCATTTTTAAAGAAAATTTTGCTCATCAGATTATTATATATTGAGAAAAAGATCGAAAGGCAGATTCACCTTTGCCAAAAATTTTTAATTTTAAAAAATTTAATGTTATTTTATAAATCAATTTGAAACATTTCTTCGAAGAACTCATCAATCCAAAACTTGAATTGCGGTAGCATACAACCAATCTACATCACACCCGAGATCGGTTTCAATGAAATGCCCCTCTGCGTACTCCACTGAACTTTACTGTTTTCCCTACAGTTACCATATAGTTTAATGTTTCAACTAAAGAAATTTATTCATTGAAGAATTTAAGCATTTAACATTGTTTATGTACACAATAGACTGTAATTAGTTTCAAAATTATCATTTACGAATAAGGCATTTAAAAAATATAAATCATATATATATATGTATATATATATACATATATACATATTGGATTTAGTATTATTTACAAATGTTTTCTTCAATTGTTCAAATGAATTTACAAACGGGTTAACCGGAGTGCAGGCATTAGTAAATATCAATAATGAGTTGACGTCAAAAATAATATTTTTGTAAGATTTATGATTTAGGTAATTAATAGCTACGATAGGTAAAATCTGCATTCCTGTGAATTATATATATATATATATATATATATTAACGAAGTGAGGATCGTTTTGATATTCCATAAATCCCAATGCTAACAACATTCCATTTAATGTTGAATTGCAGATTAAAATTTTACAATATGTATAATTTTAGATTCTTGTTCCACTTCTGATGAACAATTAGTAGAATAGCAAGGACATATATTCAAAATTTCTCACTGCATATTGGAATTGTGCAACCAAGATTCCCTGGCTAGTTGAGTGCCACAGTATATTTGCAAGAACTGTGTTTTTAGACAAAGCAACTGGTTAAAATATGTTCGTTGGCACCTTAACAAGAAATTCATAAATCTCCATTATCTCTTTAAAATAACATGATTTCACTTAGACATTAATAATTTCTTTAATATTTTTATGCAGAAGATAAATTTTATTTATTAGACTTTCGCAAGAATGCAATAGGGAAATCCCCAATTTAATGAAGTTGACCATATTTCTATTCAGTAATACCTGTTCATCAATGCCTCAAACCGTATCACTATTCATTTTAAAAAATTCTAAGATAAACTTAAAAGTTTTCAAAACTGTTCTAAGTGTTGTGTAGTTTACTTCCAGATTTACACATCTGTTTGTGTAAACAGATTTTATAATGCAAAATAGACATGGATTGGATAAATTACTGCAGATTTGTATGAGTAATCTATGCTTAGGAATTTGAAGCAAGATGAAAATCTGAGGAAAATTTTAGGGTTTCTGTGAATTGTAATATATTTCCGATTTTTTTGCCGATTCCCGAAAAACATGGAATTTCCTAAAATTCCGAAATTTTCGGGATTTACCAAAGACGTTTTATGTTATTAATTTCTCCCAATATTCTAATAAACAGATTTGGAGCAACATTAACACTCGCATTGCTTTCCTGATATAAAAGGGTAGCTTTTTGCCTAAAAATAAAATTGTTAGTGTATTTTGTTAACAAACATGAAAGAGCAATCAAATTAAAATGCTTAAATCTGATGGAAATTCAAGCATAATAATCCAGTACTTTGACTATATATCTAACTTAGAGTTTGTGTATCCTACATCAATAACTCATTAATGCTAGGTCCAATGCTGATGCGGTTTTGTTGAAATTGGCAAGTTGAAAGATGTTGAAACATTGATGGAAATAGGTCAGGGTGGTTTGGGCTGAGGTTTTGGAAAAATATTCCGAAATTCTAGATTCACTAATACACAACACTATAACGCAATTAACCAAAATTCGGTGAATGCACTAGAATTTTAGTAATAAACATTACAAGTTTTCAATTTAATTTAGAATCATCACCCAGGCCGAGATGTGCAGTAATCCAGAAATATTTATAGATCGTAAACTACAGTTTCTTCCAAGCGGGGTAATGTCTAACTGTTTGAACTTTCGTTATCTCATGTACACTGGTTATATCTTAATCTAGACCAAACTATAGTTAGCATCCGTACGATATAAGAGTAACAGGTAACAGCCTTTATTTAGGTAACTGTATGAGAGAGACTCCAGTTCGCAACTGGCCCACTGTCCGAAGCGGTATCTGATCACCAAGAAGCCATCCGCCAAGCCGTAGCAGAGTGAAGTTCCATCAACTCAGCTCATTCTCAAAGACTAATTTCATTATGTGTATCCTAACTAAGTGATAATAAAGGAAGAACACAAATCGACTTATTATCTCATTCTCAATGATGTGTAACTTTAAACAATGTAATTACGCAACCGTACGATGGCACTAGCTGCTGGTAAGAAAAACTAATTAATAAATAAAGCAGCTTCCTACCCTACATATAAACTATAGTTAAAATCAATAACAATAGAAACACTAGTGTAGAATTATCACCCAGGCCCAAGATGTGTATTAACCCAGAAATATTTAGATATGCTGAATTACAGTTTCTTAAAAGCGGGGTAATGTCTATCTAGTTTAACTTTCGTTGTCTCATGTACACGCTTTCTGATTATCCATACTAAACTACATTTAGTATCCACACAATATAAGAGTAACATGTAACAGCCATAATTTAGCTAACTGTATGAGAGAGACTCCAGTTAACAATGGGCTCACTGCCCGAAGCGGTATCTGATCACCAAGAAGCCATCCGCTGAACTGCAAGAGAGTAAAGTTCCATCCATTGATCGACTCAGCTCATTCTCAAAGAACTATTTTATTATGTGTGCCCTAGCTATGTGGTAAATAAAGAGAGCACAGACACTATTCGACTTAATAGCTCAGTCTCATTTGTGTATAACTTTAATAGTATATTAATGCAACCATTCATTGGCACTAACTGCTGATACAAAAATCTAGTAAATTAACGCAGCAGCTTCCTACCCTACATATAATAGAAATGAATTCAACTACTAACTACTGACACTAGCTGCGACAAAATAAAAAAGGAGTTAAAACTATACACAACTAATAGCAGCTTCCTAACCTACGGTAAAAATAATAGATAAGATAACTTTAATATATACAATGTCATTTTCGGTCATTATGGGTCTAATACGGTTAACAATTTGGATCTAAGATAAGATAAATAATAGTTAACTTACCTAGGGTTGGCGATCTCGCCTTATTTCGAGTTTGTTACTACATGCAATAATGAAAGTCATCGATAGACAGCTAGGCAGCAAGTAAAAAACCCTTATACCTATCCGTGACTTAGATGCGTTGTATTGATCTAGGCAAAAACCATTTCTATCCCTCACAACAGCCTTTTGATCGTCACAAGCATGAATCGCCTAGCTGCTCATTCGTATGAATAATTAAACCGAATAAAACAAGTAGGTAATAAGGAGTTTATTCTCCATCAACATTTCTCCTTGTTCTGCATATTTATAGTAATTTTTTTATAAACATATTTATCATCAAACAAGTACCTGTCACCGTTTTATGTTGCCAGTTGCAGAAAGTTCTGCGTTAATATGGCGATAGCAAAATCGACGTGGAGCTTTATCATCCACATGCGATTTGTCAAAAGTTAAAGTGACAAGTAATTATTTTTACAAATTAATTCCGAATTCAAATTACATGGCTTGGTTTCATGCTAATTCATCAAAACACAAAATTAATAAAATCAATTAATCTATAATTTGATCTTGTTCCCTTCTTTGCAGTTTTTTGCTGAGTGGATTATGTTACGAGATAAAAAGAGTTAAAAACTGCTTACAATTAAATGCAGCTTCCTAACCTATGATAAAACTAGATATAATACAACAACAATATATACAAGGTCATTATCAGTCTCGTTATTGGTCTCCTACTGTTAATAATTTGGACCTAAAACAATATAATAAATAACTAACAGTCCTATGGTTTTGCTATCACGCCTTATTGCGGATTTGTTACTACATGTAGTTATGCAAAGAATCGATAGCCAGCTAGGCACGAAGTAAAGACCCTTACACCTATGCATAACTTAAATGCATTGTTTTGATCAAGGCAACAACTATCTAAATCCCTTGCAACAGCCTAAAGATTGTTACAAGCATGAAATGCCTAGCTGCGCATTTGTAATAAATGACTACTAAGGAGTTTATTCTCCATCAACATCTCTCTTTTTGTAATACATATTTATATAAAAATTTAATAAACATATTTATCAATTAACAAGTACCTGTCACTGTTTTAGATTGCCTACGTAGAAAAGTTCTGTGTAAATGGCAGTAATTCAAAATCGACGTGGAGCTTGATTGTCCACATGTGATTTGTCAAAAGTTAAAGTGGCAAATACTCGTTTTACAAAATTATTCAAATATTCAATTGACGTGATTTGGTGTTAGCTAATTCAACAAAATTACAAAATAATATAGGTAATCAATTAAGTTATATTCGATCTTGGTTTGTTTTGTTTCTTTCTTTTATTTTTCTTTTTGTTGGATTATGCTACCATATTTGTTAATCAATGTACTTGTGATAAATTTTTACTCAAATGATAATATAAACGTTTACAACAGGTTATCATCATTGAGTACATTTTTCAATTTTAGTCCAAATAATCTCTACCTAGTTAATGACAATATGTTAGTAATTCAACTTTTAGCTATCTAAAGTCTTTTTGGTTTGTCCATTTAATATATATCAAATAGTTTTTATAGCTAATTCCATTACTGTCTTCGTTTCGTTAGCATTTTAATAAATTTCAAAAATATATTTCAACCTTCAACTACGTATATCCTCTATAAAGGAAACTGTTTTTCGAAATATTGAAGGAATTTTCGCCACCCATATTATGAAATTTTGAAATCCTAGAATGGTGAAAGTACTCGAATATACTATTGATGTAGTTGAAGTACTTGAAAATATTCACGATTTTTCATTGAAATCAAAGAAATTTATAAATTCTCACCATTCGTATTGTTCAGGCAACAAGGCGGTTTAAAATCCATGGGCGAGCTATTATTATTTAAAGGTTTTAAGGAAATCATCCACATTTTAGCAACTTACTAGACAGCTTAAGGCTAATGAGTGTGTAAGCTCACGTCGCACAAGGCTCCCCTCACGCGCAGGGGATATTAATTTTCTTTGAAAATTTCCCTGCCCTACAAAAAGTCTAAGTAGGACAATAGACACAGCCCTAATTGGGAAGCTGATTTTTTAACATTGCAAACTGTCTAATACAAAATCGAATTTGTTATATGGATATGCTGACATTTGATGCCAATGCACTTCATTGTACATATTGTTATGCAAGTATGAGTATTTTATAAAATAATATGTATTCGCTGGATTTGCAATAACAATTCATATCAACTTTTAAGTGCAGCCCATATTCTTGATTTGGAATCGATTTATGTATCTCCAACGTCGACATCGTCACTAATATTTGCAATTTGCACTCAAGCTTCGGTTTTCTGTTTAAACTACTATTGATAAAAATTTTTTATATTCCTAAATCTGAATTTTTTTTGTATTTTTGCACATTTTCTTCTTCGAATTGTAGTTTTATTTATTTTGTTATTATTCCGGAGTTACCTATTATAAACAAACAAATTATCTTGTTCCAGCTAGATGCCAAGGAGAGATTCAAACTATCTAAGGGCAATTATGGCCAAAAAGCAAAATCCTATTTTGAAAATTATTTAAAATTGAAATCCCATTTTGTCTGTAATGTGCCTTATAGTAATTCTCATCAGTCGTACTCGGTTTATGCCTCTAGAAACACTATTTTAAAGATATACTAAAATGTATGAATTTCCATATTTCCTAAAGTCTTAGCAAGTATTGATTTCAATCTAATAATTCTAGAAAATACAAGAGTATAAGCCGAATTACTATACAGAAATTCTTATAATTCGTATTAAGCAAAGAAAATATTGTGGAATGGAATCTACTAAAGTTCACAATGTATCATTTAAAAATTCTTGTAAGTGAAAGAAATCTCATGAGTATTAATTTGTAATTATTGGTGAAGTTCAAAGCCGTTCATTAATCATGAAAAAACTTGTTATCATAACATTTTTTTTTCGAAAAACTCTGATCTGAATGCTTCCGCCCCACTAATACTCTCATTTTCATTACAACTAAAAAAGTGCTAATACGGTTGTGCAAAAATCAAGCAATAGTGAACCGCCCCAATGCTTGCTAAAGCTGTGTTAGTAACAATGTTTTAAACTAAGAAATAGCTAGAGCCAAGCTGAGCAATAAAAAGTTTCTGTGTGCAAAATTTTTTTCTTGTGAAATTTAGAGTGTTTCTTTATTTTCTATGATGTATAAAAAAATTCAGCTACTTTTTGCAAAAAATCTTGTGTAGTAGCATGGGAAGCAGCAGAGGCATGGCGTCCACCTGACTATTTCATTTGAGGGACGTAAAGGGAGACAAATGTCATTTTGTTTAATATGTTACATATTATAATTTGTTTCAGAAACGACATCCTGCTTACAAACAAAAATATTAATTACAATAATTTATATTTGAAAAGTTTGATAATTTGTATATATTTACAACTTTTGAATAAGATTTTGGCGGTCTGAATGAATTTTGCATTTCTAAGCAAATTTAAACATTTGAATATACATTTATATAAGGTATATAGCTTTATTAAATTTAATCTAAAAACAAATTACTACAGCATGCAAATCCAATGTCCCTAATATACCTATTTTTAACGATTAATGTTGTATGAAAAGTACGTGAAATTTTATTTGTTCCTTGGTGCGTACACATTAGAGCTCTTCAGGATCATGGGACTACGAATTGGTATTAAGTATTAATGATCTGGGATCATTATTCAAAAAACTTTGCCAATTTTGTCCAAGAAATAGAAGCTATGATATGGGAGAAGAAACTTTCATATGACTGGCATGGGATTTAGCTAGGGACAAAAATCCAATATGACTATTTGAGACCAATAAATTTTGTTGTCGCAGAATCCTAGTGCAAATGTGTTCTCAATGCAAATGTTGAATGCTGTGTAATCGCTTTGGTTGATTCAATAAAACTATTCTTGAGTTAAGATTTTTAGCTATTTAGTTTCAAAACAATTTTGTACAAAAGAAAAATTAGACAAGATTATATCATTTTGTGAAAGGTCTAATGTTTAGGGTTTCATTTTAGATTGTAAGCTAAAATTTTTTCTTAAAAAGAGTGTTACCATTTTATCAGGTGACTTGTTCTATTTAAAAAATCCTTAGAGTAAATTTGGTTTGGTTGGAAATGTAAGGGGTAGGGCTGAGTAAAATTTTCAAGTCTTGCTTTTTTGGTTTGGGATATAATTAAATAATACACTGTGACCAACATTAACTAAAAATTGTTAAGCTATATACATTTTCTACATTGCTTCAAGTAGATCAACTTAAACTTATTTAAAAAATTAAAGCAATGTGAAATTCCAGATTAGCATCTGCATATACATACCAACACAGCAATTCCACGGAAATTTGACTATGTTTAGCTTTCACATTTAAAAATATAACTTAAAGCAAGAGTCTATTTATAGGAGTGAAAACTATAAACTTATATCAATATAGTTAGATATAACATTTGGCAAAAAACTATATGTGGGTTGTCAATCAATGTCCCGTTATAATATCTTGATTTTCATGGCACAAATAGCGTAGTAACTAGTTTGTTAATAAATATGAAGATAAAAATGTAATATAATAACCAGCATAAATCGTGTATCAAATAAAAAATTAAAAATTTCATAACGCTGAATTTTTATCACCCACACAACATGTTGTGTTGTGTACACAATAGTGTTCTGAGACCAAGGCAATTTTCTTGCCTTATCCGGCCATAAGAAACTAATTTTGGCCGTAGCCAGCGGTTAGCCATGCTTTTTTTAAAATAGTCGGTGTTTTTTACTACTACTAAGTGCAATACTGTAATTTTCAATGCAAAAATCCTGTAATGCATCCTCTATACTTCTTGGGCAGCACATAAACTAAAATATATTTGTGATAGTCATACCGAAACAATATCATCACTTTTATGATTAGACTTCAAAACTGAAACAACGTGAAATCAATTGAAAATTAATATTTTTATATATGAATTTTAGCCGGTATTTTGGCCGTGAAATAAAATTTTTGGCTGTAGCCAGCCGTTAGCCGTGGCTCTTTGGCCGCTGGCCGCGCCTATAGCCGGCCAATGACCAAGCCGTGGCAGAGGCTCTGGCCCGCAGAACAGTAGTACACAACTGAACTTAAAATTCTACGCAACACACAAGGGCAGTCCTAACATTCCCGCTACTCAAAATAAGTCTGAACGAGCAGCCAGTAGTGCAAACAACACAATGACTAGTTTGTTACCTTCTCATGTTAATGAACTTTTGTTCAATGTTGATCATTGGCAAGGTTGAACGTGGGTACAGATTCCTTACCCAACCTCTTCCACACAATTTTAAAAACGCTGTCCTCAACCCATACCCGCAATGAACAAAACTCATACCTGTACCTGACTCAAAGATTTTTGAAAAATATAACCGCGGTTTTACATAGTTCTCAAGGATTGCTCATGTATCTAGTTAAAAATCTAGAGTAAAAAAAATATATATATATGCATCATTCCAAAAAAAGCATGCAACATATTTATTAATTATGCATTCCAATGGCAATATGATTAGGGACACAATTTATGGTTAAATGCTTTTACAACTTTAGCAAGGCCTGTTGGATCAATATCGGTCCAATCAAAATTACCAGTTGTCGAAGCCTTTGCCAAAGCCTTCGCAGTGTTTTCAGCCACTTTTTCAGGAGTATCCTTGACTGCTTGCTTGATAGCGTTCTTAATTTGTTGCTTTGTCAAATTTTTAAGTGCTTGTGCTGCGTTTTTAATAGCCAGTTTTGCGGACATTTTCGCTCCAGTAGTTGCTGCACCAGCCGCTCCACCTGTTGTAACAGTGCTAACAATTTTCCAGACAACGTTAAGCACGGACGTTACCTAAATCCAAATTCATTATAATTCGGGTCTACAATTCATTTCAGACTGCAAACCAGAGAGATTATAACACTTAAGAATCGAATTGTGGAATGTAATTTACACTAATTGGATTAGTTGTACCTGGGAATTTCGAGAAAGGAAAATTTAAGGCGGGAGTTGGGGTTAAATTTAGTGTTACGTTTAGGAGGAGCGTGGTAGATTTCTTTGTATATTTTTATTTTCAAAACACCAAATTGGTTATATCTTTACATACTTAAATCCTATTTATTAGGGAAAACTGGTTTTTTCAAAACACCAAATTGGTTATATCTTTACATACTTAAATCCTATTTATTAGGGAAAACTGGTTAAGTTTTTTGGTTTTTTCATTCAGCTTAGTGGCCAATATTTAAATATCAACTTGAAAAGACTTTAAAATAAATTATGCGTACCATGTTTACAATGCCTTTTACACACTCTTTTTTATTAGTGGCACAAGCTGCACCGCAATTTGCTGGGTACTGTGGTGGACAGTGCTGCCAACAAACAGGGCCAACACCACCGAAACCACTTTTACAGCGGTTATAGCATAGACCAGCGTCATATTCCTTGCTGCCACATTTTGGAAGAAATGTTTTTCTAGTATAGGAATTCTTTGTGCAGCTGACTCCAATGTCTCTCATTCCTCCAGGACATGTAGGTGAGCATACACAGCAACCAATATTTCTAAATCCACTTCTGCACTTAGGGTAAACTAAAATATATTCTGTTAGTATTCACTATATCATGGTAATTGTAATCTTTGATGAAAATTTCATTGCGACCTACCTCAAATGGACATATATAAATTATGTTTACATCAGTAATCTAGATATATCAATGAATACAAGTTTATAAAAAGTCTAAGTCCGGTTAGTTCCTGTCTAATTTGAAAATTACTAATCTAAAGTATTTTCAGATTATTGCTTGGCCCAATTATTAATATTGCATTGCCAGATGTGCCAC
Organism: Hofstenia miamia; assembly: GCA_900660155.1. Classification (NCBI taxonomy): domain Eukaryota; kingdom Metazoa; phylum Xenacoelomorpha; order Acoela; family Hofsteniidae; genus Hofstenia; species Hofstenia miamia. The sequence continues at coordinate 1,108,744 of CABFPE010000147.1, read as the reverse complement.
ATTAATTTCTAAGCCTCCAAAGATTAATCAGAAATTGTAAACATTTTTCCAAAATCAATAAAGAACTTAATGCATAAATTACTAATTTACGATTGGATTAGAACAATTTCTACAAAAATTCTACATTAACAAATTTATTTTTGAAATTTGAAATTTCCATTTTGCTTCTATCAATAACAAAGTTCTCAGCAATGCAATCCAAAAGTTTTAGACTGAAGCATAAAATATATAACTACTATTAAATATTGGAACAGCACATGTTTATAAATCAATTATTTCTACATTTCTTACCGATTAAGCCCCATTTTTCGCAGCTGTTTCCAGGATTAGCTCTACGGCATCTAGAAAACTGGCCTCTATCATTAAACCAATCTCCAAATTTCCATGGATATCCTCCTCCTCTTCCATAACTTCTTGGTTTGAAGCAGAAGGCGCCATCATCCCTGAAACCTCTGTAGCAATTCTATAAAGATTAATGCAATATAAAGCTAATGTAAATATAAAATTTCGTAAATATTTTGTAATAGTATACCTGCCAACATACAAATGATACACCTGTGTAGCCACTTCGGCATTTAGGGTAGCAAAGTAAACCACTTTTTTGTAAGTTGATGTCACATTGTGATGGAATGGTACCAACACCACGACCGTAGGTTCTTCTCCAACATAAGGAGGTGTATACTGGAGCAACCACTAAGGCAATACACGTAAACAACTGAAGTAACTTCATTCTTGTAAAACGAATGAATTTGAATTAAATTTTGAAGGCTTTTATAGAATCTTCTATTTGTTTTCTAATTATTGAAAACCACTTTAGGCGTATATTTAATAATTAAATTCTTTGATGTAGTTACTTATGCAAATATTGTTTGAAGTTCTACTTAAATTAATAAATTAAGTATTAGTCTAATATCAGATATATCAATGACAATTAATATATTGTAATTGTTTCCCCAAAAAGCAATTGATGAAAAGTATATGATGTATCATTGAATTTTCTCAATATCTAATTTGATCTAATGTATTGGAAAAAATATAAAGTTCGATACATACACAAAGGTCCATGCGAGTTGACTTTTTTTCGGCTCAAACCGAGTTCGCGTCATTAGCACAGGAAATTGCTTCACCAAAGAGATCATTTCTGCCTCTTAAGTTTTATGTGTAAGGAAATTGTTAACTTCCAAATAATGATTTGCTGTTATAAATACTATTTGGCCTGCTGAAATTTAAGAGTCATTTAAGACTATTAAGTCATGGCTCGATTTATGTAATTCTTACATAAAAAATACATTGTATATCATTTCTTGGAAATAACTGCTTCTGATGCAATCCGAAAAACTCCCTTTCATTTTTCCGGTATCAGCTTTTGGATTTTTTCACTCTCCTCATATTTTGACAATGTAGATGCACTGCACTATATGCTACTGCTTAACAAAACTATCATATAACAGGAAATAAAACTATCATAAATCAATATTTTGCTGCCATAGTCAGTATTTTTGCCTAACGGTTTGTTACTTCCTGTA
>CABFPE010000147.1:1040269-1072068 GCA_900660155.1 Hofstenia miamia | reverse complement strand
ATATATATATATATATTCATGTTTGCTTGACGTTAGAATAGACCGGTTTCGATTTTAAATCATCATCAGTATAACAATAATGCGGTAATAAATTTACAATAACTCTACTTTAGAAATTAATATTGTATGCATTTCTAAAATAAATTAATGTTAACAAGCCTTGCTGTATATTTAATAGTTTATCTTTCTTAGTTTCCTTAATGAAAATTGCTTCACCGATTTTCGGATAGTTTGACCTTAGTAGTATATAGAAATTGTCTTCTCTTGCAGTATGTTTATGTAAATATATGTCTGATTTTAGGCCTCCATCAAGTGAATAAATTCAGGGCTCTATGTTCCATATAGCTCTTATTGTAGTAAAAGACTTTGTAGGATCACTCGAAATGTCCCTGTAAATGTTGGCAAGCGTACCACTACGGTTGTAAAGGTTAGGGTGATCTTGGATGGAACTCAGTGCATCCGTTATCGATCGCTCTTCTCCAAATGAATACTCAGCAACCAAATGAACACTATGTACACAACATCGGATTTATGCCCAACTCGTTTCCAATCTCGACCAAAAATCAATATCGAAATCCTTCAAAATAACAATAGCATAGTATAAGCAGTAATAGCGTTAGTGCTTGTAAAGTCAGAGGCCTTTATCAAATATTTTCACATGGTAATACAATACTTCATTTTAAAATATCTTCATTGATAAGTGCTCCTTTGCATGAACTGCATGAAAGCATACAATTTAGTAAGCTGTCCTTATCTGATCTAGTGAGTGCAGTTGAAATGGTTAAGAAGGCTATATCAGATATAAGGAATCAATATGCAGTGGCGTAGCCAGTTAAAAATTTGGGGGGGGGGCAAATATTTCATGAATTCATGGGAACTATAAAAGTTCTTGTCTTAAGACACCGCCGCCTGATGTTGAAGCCTATAAACACAAAAACTAATAAGGATTGACATAATTTTATTATATTTTCAATAAAGAACACAACTTAGAAATTCAAATTTGGCAAAATCTGTTAGGGGCCATGGTCAATTTTGGCCCCCTCTGGATACACCTATGTCAATCTGTCCTTAATTAACTGTATAATGGATCTAGATATTAAGAATTTAGATGTTTATTATAGTTTGAAATTAATTTAAGAAGAGTTTTGTATTTTTGCAGAGGCGCTAATCTAGAAATGTATAATTCAGGCAATGATAAATGATAATATTTAATGACTAATACTTGAAAGCAGTCAGAATACCTTCATAATATGGTGAAAAGTATGAAAATAAGCAAGGACAGAAGTATTTTTATAGGCACAAAGATCGCAATATTATATATGTGGATTTGGTAGTGCTAGCGTAGGAGGATATTCTAAACTAAACAAATTCGAACTATACATGCATTAGAAAAATGTGTACTGAAGGTCTTCGTTAATTTAGCTGGTTTCAGAAACTAATCTAAGCAGCACGTTTCTATACGCGATTGTTATTCTGTTTGATATTTTGTTTTATGGCCACTATTTTATCATTCTATGCTATGCTTTTTCATGTTAATGAATTGTTTAATTTGAAATGAATTAGTAAAAAATGCAAACATTTCAATATTTTAACAGACATTAACTCATATCTTTACACACACAATCAGGTAATTTTAATCTTTAATAGCAACCACAAAGATTATTAATACGGTGAAAAACATGTTGAACAGTAATTGGTATACTCAGTTAGTAATTTACATTGCGATTTCCATATTGACTGTTGGAATTGAAATTTAATATTAGTAAGGATGCATGTGTTAAGATTAAATTCTCCACTGTATATTGAATTAACACAAATTTTTATTTTCTCAGAAATGCATGTATACTTCTTTAGATGGGTTCAAACATTCGTTCATTCTATGAAGAATATAATTCATATTTAGAGTGGAAGCTAGCAGTTGGAGCCAACACTTTGCCTAGTAGCTACAGCTTGTTATTGAGTCTTTTTTCATCATTGAAATTGTGAAGCTTCGGTTTTACAAGAAAGTCTTTATAAAAGATCATCATGGTTTCTGTTTTTCAATACTTCTTTTATAGCAAATTTAGAAATTATGATCCTGGGATTCAATACATAATTTTAGTTGCCATATGCAAAATGTAATTGAGCATGATATTAATTGTTTGTGAACACCGAAAGTTGGAAAACACAATGCAAAATCCCTCGAGGTTGAGATTAATTAAAACAACTTCTGTCATTATTATCTGTTTCTAGTTGAATTTGCAACAATCTTGTTTCTTGAACGCAATGAACTACCTTACAAATGGGAAAACGTCAAATTTAAGTTGAAGGCATAAGTACATTTCTAATTGCTGGCGGAATCTGCTGTTATCTACTTTTTCTTCGTTAGGAGTTGATTCTTTATGTAGATTTTTACAGCAACAACTTTGAATATTTGAATAAATATTACATGCTAATGTATATCGTTTTTTATATAATGCTTAAGGAAACTTGATGAAACGATATGTAGTCTTGTTCGGTTGGTAGCGCACTTGGAATTTCCAATATTTCAAAATTAATATTTTAAGGAAAAATTTTCATCGAAAACTCACGTTATCTTAACCTTCCTAGTGAGCAATATTGCTAAAGCATTGACTTAAGAGGTTGTATGTAATGGGGCAATGACGGCTAAATTGAAATATTGCACAAACATCTGAGCAAAGGAATTTTAATAGAAAAACTCAAGTCATAGATATTCTAATAAAGAATGAAACTTTTCAAGAAAAATGTATGATAAATTTTAAGAAAACTTAAGACTGTAAATGTAACACCAAAACAATTTTAGCAGTACAGTAAACAAAAACCAAACAATGAATGTTCCTACAAGTAGAGAGATGTTGTTTACTCACTACATGTGCGGTGTGGGGATTTGCGTTGCAAAAATTTTTGTAGCCAACCTCAATAATGATTCTCAATAATGATTCTTAGGCAATAAAAATGCCAAGACATTGCTTCAATAGTATGTGTTGCTTTGCTTAATCGAAATATATTTTGAGAAAGAAATTAATTGATTTGATTGTAACACTTATTGTATAGTCCAAATTTAGGATGCAATTTTTGAAAAGGTATTGAATTTTTACGAATTTTTTAGAATTTCTACGAATTGTATTGAGTAAAGGGCATCTAAGTATTTGCCTTTAATTTCTATGCATATGTTTTTGAATGGGCAAATTGCATTGCTTAAGCTTCATACGACACTGTAGCATTCCATATTTTATGCTATGTGCTACATAGATTGATGTCTCTTTGCCCCAAACCTTCTCCCCTCCCCTCTTTTTTTCTCACCCATTATTATGAGTAATGTTGATTGGTAACCAAGGTATAATTACCGAAAGTTAATTCGTAATAAAGATTGATAATTTGTAATTATGACTTTGCAATTGCAATATTTACACTTAATTGTACATAATCAGTAAATTTATATCTAGCAAACTACGTAGAGTAATAATTCACACACATTTCTGTTTTTTATGCATTCGCAATGTTAAGGCTTCAGAAACTTTACCAAGCTAGGAAGAATTAAGAAATTTGATGTTTGCGGTTTTGCAGTTTAAATTAGTAAAATTATGTGAATTTTTGAACTTTCGAGTGTGAATTTTTGCTTTAAATTTCTACGAAATAACATACAGGTTCAAATTAAATTATAAATCAACGTCGATTTAGCTGTTGAAATTAAGTTTATCACATAATTATTGGTTGAAATTAATTACAATGAAGAAACTTCCTATAAATTGCTGATTTTTGAAATTATTATAATGGTAAAGCTATGATTTATATATTTTAATGTTCTGGAGCCAGTTCCAAAGTCAAGAGAATGTTCTCTTAAAAAACAGTTGTAGCAGTATACCAGACAAAAGAGTACCGTGTCATATGCACAACACGGCGCCTTGGTTGAACCGGTTTATGGGTCTGCAAAGGTGACCCATGAATGCTAGACAAAACCTGTTGTACATGGCACACTAGGAATTGCTTACGACCAACAAGAAACATAGTTGATTAGTCAGACTTCATAATGGCTACATATGATTAGATGAGACAAGCATTTCTGAAGCTCTGATTGCAACTTGAATTGAAGTGAAACGATGGTATTGGAGTCAATGATTTACAATGAATCAGGCAAAAGATTTAAAACATCCAAAACTTATTATTAGTATTAAATTACAAACTTTTAAAAACAGTGTTACCGAATGTAACTATGGTTAGTTAGTGATTTTTAAAATTTTAATATAATTTAATGCATATTTAAATATACATAAAAACCTCAGTGTCTACAAATACTTCGTATTGATATATTTGCCAGTTTTGTCAAACGTTTTGCTGTGGGGATTCGTTTGGCAAATTCTCATTCTGTAATGTGATGCGGATTTGTAGACATTTCCTGTGGTTTGGTTTGTTTGGAATTTCAAAAAATGTTACCCGATGGCAAGCCTGCGCTTTTTTATAATTCTTAAGTTTATATTATAGTACTAGATCAATTTTATTATATCATTTTGACTTTAGAATTCTCGATGGTCAATGCTTTTTTCATAGATTTCTATAATATCTTTAAATATAATTAAAGAACTTTAAAAATCTCTAAAGGAAGTTCTAATACACAAGCAAGTACAGCAAGGAGATCATATTACCAATGAAAACTTAATTAATTACTAAACTTACAATGCGCAAATTTGTGATTATTGTATATAAATTTTTGGAATCAGTTTGCCAAATTTTAAGTAGACATTAGTATTTAAGCTAAATTGTACATCAATTAAGATCCAAAGAAGCATCTTAATACGATTCAAATTTATTAAATGTAATGAATAGAATAGACATTTGATTGTTAAATAACATTCACAATTTTACTATATGAATGAAAAGGATTAGATACCAATAAGGAAGAGTGATAAATTAGAATTGAGGCGTTTCCTATATGAAGAATTTTGATATCGCATGTAACAATACAGTTGGACTTAGTGGCAGCATTCTTTCATGCCCCATTACCCGTAGATCAACGTTATAAAATATTGAAATTAATACTAAAAATAAAAACGAAATGTATATTCACCTTAATATAGCGCCGAAGGCTTTTTAAAGCAAAAAACGGTTGTATATTATAAAAGTGCTCGTAAATTNTTTTATATGGCAACTGCTTAAATGATCCTCGAGGATTCTAGGTATGCTCATAATTGTTAATTCTGTGTTTTATTTAGTTACCTAAATAAAATTCTAAGATCGAAGGCTTGTCTTTGCATCATCATTTTAGCCATTCTTACAGTAGGACTTGGTTAAATCTGTGGTAAAAATTAATATTTTGTTTCAAATAAACAAATTTAAACAAAAACTAAGTTCGTGGGGTTGAATCAGGTCTAGACATCGATTGGAGCTTCCGTAGATGTCCATCACAAGCAATGCAGTTAATGAAATTAAATTATTGGGTGTTATTATATCAAGTAATCTTAAATGGGATAAGCAAATTTTAAAGTGTGTAAGTGAGCATCTCAAAGATTGAGAATTCTTGACAAATTTTTCCTGTAAAATAACGTTGGAGTTTGTTACTACTACTACTAGTACTACTAGGCTTTATTAAACTGTAGATAAGTATACAATAATATAGAATAATATAAATATAAAAAGCATTATTAATATTTACAAAAATTGAATGATTTTTTGCAGTTACTGCATAAACATAAGAAGAATCGTTTACATCCATTACTTTCATATGAATTTTCTAAAAATTCATAAAGAATCTCGTACATTTTCTTTTTGCTAATTTTTGGATTTCCAAAGAAATCAANCTCGATGGTCAATGCTTTTTTCATAGATTTCTATAATATCTTTAAATATAATTAAAGAACTTTAAAAATCTCTAAAGGAAGTTCTAATACACAAACAAGTACAGCAAGGAGATCATATTACCAATGAAAACTTAATTAATTACTAAACTTTTTAAAGCAAAAAACGGTTGTATATTATAAAAGTGCTCGTAAATTACGCCGCGGTTTTTGATTTGCTTTTATATGGCAACTGCTTAAATGATCCTCGAGGATTCTAGGTATGCTCATAATTGTTAATTCTGTGTTTTATTTAGTTACCTAAATAAAATTCTAAGATCAAAGACTTGTTTTTGCATCATCATTTTAGCAATTCCTACAGTAGGACTTGGTTAAATCTTTGGTAAAAATTAATATTTTGTTTCAAATAAACAAATTTAAACAAAAACTAAGTTCGTGGGGTTGAATCAGGTCTAGACATCGATTGGAGCTTCCGTAGATGTCCATCACAAGCAATGCAGTTAATGAAATTAAATTATTGGGTGTTATTATATCAAGTAATCTTAAATGGGATAAGCAAATTTTAAAGTGTGTAAGTGAGCATCTCAAAGATTGAGAATTCTTGACAAATTTTTCCTGTAAAATAACGTTGGAGTTTGTTACTACTACTACTAGTACTACTAGGCTTTATTAAACTGTAGATAAGTATACAATAATATAGAATAATATAAATATAAAAAGCATTATTAATATTTACAAAAATTAAATGATTTTTTGCAGTTACTGCATAAACATAAGAAAAATCGTTTACATCCATTACTTTCATATGAATTTTCTAAAAATTCATAAAGAATCTCGTACATTTTCTTTTTGCTAATTTTTGGATTTCCAAAGAAATCAAAATTGAATTCTACAGTTCTCTCAGTAATGGATTATGCTTCGGAAATGTTTCCAATTCTCTCCCAAAAAATAAATCGACAATTACAACGTGTAGCTAATAGGGGACAATATATAATATTTGGTACGTATGAAGAAGCAATCAAAATTAATTATAGAAAAAAATATCTTGATGTAAATCTTTTTAAGAAAACATTTCATCCTAAACACATTCTCAATTATCTTTGTCCTAAAAGACATAAGTATTGGAACAATTCTTTCCATACTGCACTGAATATATTAATGGGCAGGTTCGGTAAATTATTAACGGGTTTATTTAATTATTTGTAAATGTTATTTGATTTTTAGAATAAGCACTACTTACAATGCATGTTATGCTTGAGAAAAATATTTTGCGATTGATATTTTATGTTTGAAGGATTGTTATTTTATAACCTAGACGAAACTAAAATCAATTAAAAATCGACATCCTTAATTATGATAAACAATAATGGAATATCCACACTTATATTTGCATTCTATCCTTTGGGACAAAACCAATACTATTTTCTGGATGAATAACTAACTTTACATTAAGTTAAGAACGTTAGCATTGTCAAAAATTTCAGCCCACTATTCTGAAAACATTTTCTTATTTTCCATAACAGTTCCATTCACCGTTAGTCAAAACCTCACTGGATATATATACTATATATAACTTTCCACAATTTGTGGTTCAACAATATTAAACTGCGAATAAATCTATTTATTACTTCAGTAATTTGTCATTGTCGATAACAGCTCATTATGGTTAACTACTAGAAAAAAAGCACGTTATATATACTATATACAACTTACCACAATTTGTGGTGCAACAATATTAAATTGCGAATAAATCTATTTATTATTACTGCAGTAATTTGTCATCGACGAAACAGCTCATTATGGTTAACTACTAGAAAAAAAGCACGTTTTAAAATACTGATCCTGAAACATGTACTTCCATATTCAACAACATTCACTGGTAAGCGTATTCGGTACTTTTCAGATGTCTACCTTGAATAATTTATGGATTGCAAAATGATATCCCAATTCTACTGACACTTTAAAATTTTCTCAATTTTAACTTCGAAATATTATTGAATTCCTCTTTCAAAGAACGTCTCCTGACCAAAATATACTTACTTTTTCAGTAGAAATACAACTTCCTGATTTTTTTCAATACATTTCTAAAAAAATCGTACAATTTTGAATTACCTGGATTCCTATCATTATGGTGGCATGTCTTGACATGGCTTCCTAAAACACTAACAAGATACGAACTGCACTTTAATAAATGACAAATACTAATAATAGTTTGAGTTCCAAGCCGAAGCCAATCTGATCTTTCTACATTTCTTCAAACTTAGTTATTTGTGTGCTCCTTCATTCATACTTGGAATGGAAATTACATATGCTAACTTCAACATACCGAGTTTCAGGAACTTGAATATAAATCTGACACAACAAAGAACACTGTATCATATAAATATGCTAAAATTCAGAGACCAATGGAAAACCTTGTCTCATTAAGTTTCTTGGCTTGGTAAAAGTATTCATAATAATGTGTAATATAGCATGAAACGTGTAAACAATAAGCTACATAGATTCTAGGCTAGATCACTGGTTCAATGTTGTCAATCAGTGTTGCAACAGCTAATATGAAAATTAAAATGAAGAAATGAAATATAAATTTTTGATTTCGGCAGGAATCAGTACACACAAAGTTGCTATAATGTTGTTTTCCTTAAAAACATTTCTATGTCTTCTCAATATTCAGGTTCAATGTAATTCAAGTTTCTGCTATCTTTTCACGGAGGTTTCAATTGTTGTCTTAAGTCATTTGTAATTACTAAATCTATCTAATTATAGTAACAACTTAATTTATCAGCTTTAATAATTTAAGCTTTTCAAACAAAGCAAGCCTCAAATTTTGGTAATATCCCCGTGAAAAATTTACAATCTTTCGTTAATTTTTAGCGTAATATTAGAAAAATTAACTGTATTTATTAAGTTTATCTCCATTTTTAGACAAGATGTTGCACATTGGTATTTGCACAAATATATTAAAATCACTTATTTTTGTTGCCATTTTATTAAATTATTGAATCAAATATATTAGCTTGATAATTAGCACAAATGTTAACCTCGCTTAAAGAATTTACAATTAATTACTGAATGTGTTTGTTTAGAAAATCATTTAGAATATATGTGCGGTTTGCTATAAAGGTTATTTCCTATATTAGAATTTTTTTAATACTGAAGCAGAGTAGTAATCACTTTTTTTTGAAAAAATGTGATATTTTTTAAAATTTCGCTTACTTGCGCTGCGATAACGTGTAGTCCCTCCTCGCCCTTCCCCCTTTCGATCAATTTTTATCAGCCGACTAACTAAAGAAAAATACATTTTTTATTGTTTTACATTATTTCTTATGCAAAACTGGTATTTAGAAAATAGACTGTCTTAAAATATAATTTAGTTTGTTAAGAATGTATATATTTGGCGTTAAGAAAACATAGTATTTTGTTAGTTAACGGACAATATAAATTTTTGTAAATATAATTGTCCAACATTTGCAACTACAATTAAATGCAAAACTGGGCTGATGGTATATTTTAAGATTAATATAAAAAAGAAAAACTACTTGGAGTTGTATTGAAATTAGAAAAATTTTACCAGAAAACTTTAAAACATTGCATAAGAAAGTCAATTTAAAAGACAACTTGCAAATGTTCCATATAATTGAAAATAAAATTGACGTTCAATTAAATTTGCTTCATAAATTGTGAAGAGCACATGAGATGCATGAGATATATGAACTACGTTAGAAAAGTAAAATAGGAATTCAATACTAAAAAATGAACATAGAAAGTTTGCTATATATTATATATATAGGTGTTCATAAATTTCTATGCGGCTTTTGAATTGCTTTTTAAAGCAACTGCTTTAATTAGATCTACTTCGTATCATGTTTATGGATTTTCTAAAGGAATAATTTATCCTGTTTTAGCAGCTCTACTCGGTTATCCCAGTCTTTCAGATATGTTATTTTATCAACAATATGTTCTGCATTTTACATGTACCGATTATCACGGTATGGGGTAACTTATACTTTTCCCAGTGGCCTTGGGAAAGTAAATGTAATTCATTTATCATGTTTAGCACTTAATACATATTCCATTTTAAAAAATTCTAGATTCAAATGCTCTCTATAAAATTCATTTACAAATTTGGAATTTGTACTTAATGAATTTATGATATCAAAAAAATCTACGATCGAATGCTCCAATTTCTAAAATGAAGAAGGAGTTCTTTCATTGATTTTAAGTGATAATATTTCAAGTGCAAAAGCAAAACAACTTCTTCCCCAAAATTTACATCTACCACAAAACTAATTTTTAACAGCAGAAAATGGCAAACTAAATGCTAAAGTATGCAAACAATTAGTAGACAATGTTAAAAAATCGTTTAGAAATTGATGGTAGTAATGCAATGATTGATCACCTCTCCCTTTCAAAAAAAATGATATTATTCTGTAATGTCCCACTGATAATGAGATCAATATTGTTGAAAAAGAACTATCGAAAATTAAAATATTATATTTAGATCCTCAACTAAATTCTTACCTAAAATAAACTATTAATATTCCATTGTATGAGGATCTCGAAGATTTTGATTACTTCAAAAACAATTATTTGAAATAAACGATAAATCATTCAATGAAGAAGAAGAATTTTCTTTAATACTTCCATATACCAACAAATTTTACAATTGTAAAAAAGCAATTTTCAAGTTTCCCCAAATGTGAGATCAATACCTCTAAATAATAAAATAAGAATTGGTTTTACATGTTTACATGTGAGTGATCATATATATGTAAAATGTGCTCGAATTGTGCTAAATTTGGTCACTCAAAAAATCCATGCGTAAATGATATTAATATCTATATGTTTCGCATGAAAAATCATAATTACATAGAATGTCAAAACAAAAATGACAATGATCAGCATTGTTGTATAAACTGAAATAATGCCAAATAAGTATAATAACGCAATTACAAATACCAAGATTAACCACTAAGTATGAATAAATCCACCAGTAATAATAGGGACATCATTTCATGCTAAAGATGAACTTTCAAAATATTACAAATAAATATGATAATTCAATTTTGATTTTAACACTTTTGATTTTAACTCTATAGTTGGAATGAAAGAAGCATTACTAAGTATGATAATAAGCTACGAAGTATAAATAAAAATTTAATAATTAACAATGCACTAACAAAAAATTAAGGTGCAAAGGTATTTTCATATCTCTTCCAAAACAATTAGAGCCAAAGGAAATAACATATATTGTCAGACTGCAAAATAAGAAAGTTTATGGATTGAAGTAAAGATAAATGAATATAAAAAACAAATTCATAATTTGTTATTGTAGAAGTAGACAATCATATAAAGAATCTCTAAAAAATTGCATAAAGAAATTAGGAGGACTCAAAAATAACTACACCAATAATTCTAATGCGTGATTCCAGTACTCTAACACACACTCAAAAAGTTTTTCTTTAATAGATTACATTATGTGTGATACAAAGAAACAAATTCATTTTGAATGCTTTGTAGAAAATTCTTTGATTTCAAATCATCTATTAACTTGTGTAATATAAAAAGATGAGATTAAGCTAAATAATATACAAGTTGAATAGTCGGAATGTCATTCGAGGTAAATGACTAAAGAATGATTTCATGCCAATGATGTAAGTATAAACGTGCATTGCTAAGAAAAACATTTCCATTCAGGATCGGTTTAACGTTGTTTCTGTATATACCATATGAAGTGCTAAGTAGAAAACATATATTGCTTAGAACATTGGAACTTAGGATATCCACAAATTTGTTCCTGTATATGACTTTGACTTTTTAAGTGTTAAAAAAGACATGCATTACTTAAAAATCATTTGGATTTAGAATTGCCTTAAAGTTTTTTTTGTGCAAGCAGAGTATGTTTCTATCATATTCTATTAGGAATGAAATATGTGTCATTTGATAAAGTAATGCAAGTATTCAATTTACTGCAGTTCAGTCACAAAATGTAACCAACAGTGAGCTTAATATTCAGTATATTGTAGTTGCAATGAATCCAAAGTCCAGCAATTTTTGTGTAAATTAAAAACAATGCATCTTAGGTGTTACAGTAAATGTTGGTAAACAAAGCTAATCACAATTGCTATATTTAAAGATTTTTGTGAACTGCTCTCATAAATCAGGTTTTTCATATTTAAATGTTTCGTGAATATTTGTTGTTGAAACTTAAACTTTATAAATATGAAGTCGATTTTGTATATATCTTAGAATATGTGTAATTTCTATGCTGAAATGGGTATAATAGCTGGATTTTTTTTGAATTTCACGTCATCATTTGTTTTGTTTATGTAAATGCGTGTGTCTTACATGTGGTTTCAATTTTCAAAGAAATCTCTTCAATATTCACAGATAAATGAACAAAAATAACAGCAATTATTCTTTTCTGGCTTTGGGGCTAATTTTCTTTAATATCACTCCCATGAATTTTTTTAAATTGTCATAAATTTTAGTAAAACATTGAAGTTGCAATATCCAATGTTTCAATATATTGGTGCATAGATCTGAAGATGATCTAAAAATTTAGGTTATTTGACACAAGTGTTGTAGGCAGCAATGAATTTTGACAATTTTAGGTATTTTATTAGTGTGTAATAGCCAAATGCCAAGTCTCATTGAAATCCGTTCATTTTGGCATATTTATTGTAAAAATGGGAATTTTAAGCCTTTTTAGGCCCATTTTTTTCAAAAACCTTTCTGCACCTTTTTTTAATTTGAACTATTTTCGGAAATCATCTAAATAATAACCAATATTCAAAGTAAATGACTAAGAAATAAAATGTTAGAAAATGTTTGAATTTAGGATTGCTATAAGGTTTATTCTTCTAATTTTTCAATAGAATAGGCGTTATTAATAAAATCACAGATAAACTTAATAAAATGGATATTCAACAAGGGTCTCAAGACCATTATCAACTTGGAGGATTCCCTATATCGCTGCTGCTCCTGTTGGATATTTTTTTGCCTCCCCCTCCGCACTGACATTATTCACACAGATCGAGAGGCTTTTCCGCCTGAGTAACATTTCACCAGAATATTCTCATCATGATTTGTTCACTTATATCTGTCGTGGATTTCCACAAGCTATCCATTCTCATTTGGAGCTGAAGTGTGATCCAGAAGATGATCTGCACACAATAATCCAAAAAGCAATCAGTGTCATTTACATTATGCATAATACTAGTTGAATCAACAAAGACGTCGCCGAGTTAAAGTCTGCCTCTGGCGTAAGTAAGCCTCCCGTTAAGGGCGGCCCTGCTTCGGATAAAACTACAAAGGACTACTATCCGTCCACCCAGTGTTATCGCTGTGGGCAGAAAGGTCATTTGAGAAATGCATGTACTGCCTCCATCCGGATCGTAGAAAATGGAGATGGATTTATAATTGATGATGGAGCTGCCAATCCCGGCAGTGAGACTTTGGCTTCTTCCGAGCCTTTAAACTAGAGGGAGTGCCACCTCCCATTAAACGAGTGCAGGAGATTCTCGTGATTACCCACCTCATGCGGAACAATGTGATCCCCGTTGTTATCAATGGGAATCAAGTGAATGCCACCATGGATACTGGAGCTGCTGTCTTGATAATCAGTGATGTGTGTTGCTCAATGCTGTGCATGAGCAGGGACGCCCTTGATCCGTCCACACTCAATTTAATTGATGCCTCAGGGAACACGATCTCCCTCAGAGGCAAGGTAAAAGATGTTGATATGCAATACACGATATAGATGATTCAGTTGAACTTGTGGTCGTGAATAGTTCTAATCATCCTTACCTTAGTGAGCAAGAACATAAGTCATGAGATCACTGCTTCAGAACAAAAATAATTTCTATAATACAGGAATGATAACCAGATGAAAACCTGTCAAAGAGGAACAGCTCATTAACCTAAAGACTGATAAGTCGACAATAGTGCCAGTATGCTGACTGGATGAGAGTCTCCAAGATGTCTATGAGAGTGTGTGATGTGAGATCTTAGAGAGTGGGATCAAGCAGTGTAGTAGTTGCGCCTATGTGGAGCCCACGGTATTCATCAAACATGGACGTAACTACTGTCTCAGCATCGACTTTCATAAGTTGAATGACATTACAAAAAAGGATGCCTACTCTTTGCTGAGGATCAAAGATCTACTCTATGATGCCAGTAAGCTTAAGTTCTTTTCATGTCTTGATTTATGCAAGGCCTACTAGCAAGTGCCAATGAAAAAGTCTGATATTCTGAAAACTGCATTTATAACGCCCTATGGCCTGTATGAGTGGCATTATATGGCCTTTGGTCTCTGTAATGCTTCTGCAACATTCCAAAGGTGTTGAAAAGTGATGCAAATGTGTTAGAACCAGGTATATTGGCGTACATTTATGACATCCTAGTCGCCAGCAATACTTTCCTGAACACCTGGACAAGTGCACCCTCGACCTGCTCCAGAATGCTGGATTGCAAGTGAATGGCAATAAATGCGCTCTTGCGCAAAGTAAGGTCACCTTCCTAGGACGTGTAGTTGAACCTGGAAGAATTTCCATCAAGACAAATGTAAAAGATTATCTCAACCAGATCAAGACGCCAAAGAGCAATAGAGACGTCCAAAGGCTCATGGGCTTTGTTAATTACTATGGGATGTTTATCCCCAACCTTGCTGAGAAAACAAAGTACATCTCTCATTTGTTAAGGAAGTCAGTTGAGTTTCAGTGAATGTGGTGAGAACAAGAAGGTCTCAATTTATTTAAGAAAGAGCTAAAGAAGATCCCTATGCTCAATACTCCGGATTACTCGAAGAGTTTTATTGTGGACTGTGATGCAAGTGGCGTAGCCATTAGCAGTGTCTTAAGTCAGGTGGTCAACGGAGTAGAGAGTCCAATTCAATATTTCAGCTGCTAACTGTGAGCTGCCAAACTTAACTATGGTGCCACAAAAAGCGAAATGCTTGTGGTAGTCGAGTCACTGAAGAAGTTTCATTACTTTGTATTAGGTCACCCCTTCTTGGTGCACACTGACAACAACACCATTGCCTTGTTGAAAAAATTCTTTGGCAATAAATCAGAGATTGTCGCCAGATGGATCAAGTTTTTGAATGATTTCATGTTTACCATCAGAAACCGACCTGGAAAGCTCCACTTAAATGCTGATTACTGGACAGCTCTTCTGAGGTACAAACACGACTTAAAGAAGCCAGCTGGAGAGCCAGTGCAGTTCGGATTTATTCCTCTTATGGAATATGAAGCACTTACCAGACATTGACGTGGATCGGCATGGCAGAGCTATCCTGCCTATCCTCATGCCAGAGGAAATAACTATGGAGGAAATACAAAAGCACTAGAAATGTGATAAGGTACTTTCTGAGATATTACATCGAATCACAGATCCTTTGTTCCCAATGGACCCCCTAATGGATTGATACTTTCAGAGATATAATTGGCAAGTCAGCGAGCAGGGTCTCCTCTACACTAAGAGCAGAAACAATCAGCTGGCTGTACCAGAGTATTATCAATGCAATCTAGTGCAGCATGTTCATGAATGTGGCCACCTTGGTATAATTCAAACAGAAAAGACTTTTAATGCTAGAAATGTTATAGTTGGAATTCACGCTACAGTAATTGATGTGATTGACAAGTGTGAGCAGTGCCTCTTACAAAATGCAAGTCAATTTCATGAGCAATGTTTGGCCCTTCAAGATCTGACAGTTGAGAGGCCAAACAAGATTGTTCACATGGATCTAAAGAAGTTAGCCCGCGACAACAAGGGATATCAGTATCTCTTGGTCATGGTAGATGACTTCACAAAATATGCACACATAATTCTGCTCAAAAACACCACCACTGAGTGGATAGCTGAGAAGATCATGTAAGAATGGGTCCTTAAGTTCGGGCCCATGGAAAAGTTGGTCTTTGATAAAGGTCCTCAGTTTGAGAACAATCTGATGATGGCCCTGAGCCGAGAAATGGAAATAATACATGAGTTCACGACCGCCTACCATCCTCAATCAAACAACTTGGTCGAATTCTTGAATTGAAATTACTGCGAGTAGCTTTAGCCTGAGCAGCTGGAAGCCTGTGGAGACACATAGTCAAAGCTGTCGAATTTTTCTACAATACTTCCGTTCATGCAACCACCTTTCAAAGCCATGTTTGGCAGAGAATCTTTAACACCTTTATCAATGATGTTTCCAAAGTATCACGAGGTCAGCATGAATATGTATGTAGCATGACTAATGCGCGAGTTATGTCACATCCATTTGACAATCTGCACCAATACTGGTCAGTCTGTTGTTCAGCAGCAAAGGAACTTTAATTGTAAACTGTACAGAGAACCGCACAAGCGTGGCAATAAAGTGTTTGCATACGCCTTGTCACCAATCAAAACCAAGTATGGAAGTTAGTCACCAACTGGCAGGGACCTTTTATGATTAAAAAAGTGTTAGATCATAATAAATATACTCTCAGTAATGGAAAACTAGTTCACTTTAGACGATAATACTGAATTTACACTAGTAGATAACAGTGCTGACATATATGAAACTTATGATAATTTAACTGAATTTCGTGAATAGTATTTTACCAAGTCTGATTTTTACAATACTAGTGCCACTGACACAGAAAAAAGTAATAAACAAGTTTTGCCCCAGTGTTGGGCTAGAGAAATTGCGTTGTCTGATCCCAGTAGTTGGGACCTTAACCTTAACTTTCTGTTTAGAAATGATTCCCCATTACCCAAGCAGCAAGAAGCAAGATTTGCCGTCTCCACTGCTGAGGACGCCAGAAAATAAATATCATTGAGGGCTCAGATGCTTCAACTAGGCGTGGGAGAAGCATATCTCCACCTGAAGGAGCAAGAGACCAAAAGAGAGGACGTCATGAAGGTGCTGAGCAGATTCCGACTTCGTCAGGGTGATGCATAGCTCCAATGATGAGGAGAGCCAATAGCACACCCGTGTAGGGAGATGCATATCTCCACGTGCACAGTACGAATCGTCTAAAAACTCTTTAATTAGTGTTCCATTTAGTGACATTACCAATCTAAATCAACCCCCATATAGTGACTTGATAGCCCCTTCGACCTCTCTTGATTCTACCTCCGCTGCCTCCACTGTTCAGTCACACAAAGTCAAAGATAGAAAAAAGAAGATGTAAAGATTGGTAATGAAACAATTCACCCGTATTTTATAGCCACCAATTTCAGTAGAGATAATATCTTGGAAGAAACACAGAATCAGATCCGGTGGGCTTACAGCTACAAAATGCTCATGTTTTCCATCAATATTATCCCATTTGTAATGGATGCCAAGAGGAGGCCACCTGTTAATGCCATAATTTTCTATGACACCAAAATGCTAGCAGGCCTAGGCTGAAACTACTGGAGGAGTATGGTGCACATATCATTTGACAATGATTTCACCTTTGTCAACCTCAGTCAATTCATTAGCAATTGGAGAGGAATAAAAAAGTTTGAGTGTGTTAATATCAACTTCCCCAACCTGTTGCTCATATACTTTTTGAGAGTGAATGAAGTAGTGAAGCTGAACACAATGGAGACTATTGAAATTTCATATCATTTGGTCAAGATAGAAAGGCTAGTTATGGTGCTTCATGCTGACTTTGAAAACGAGATCCCTGATCCTATTGAAAGCCTCCACTTCTGTATGGAAAACTTTTTTATTATTTATCCTGAGGCTTATTGACCTGTATTGATGTACCAAGTGAGTTCACTGTCTCTAACTAAGCTAATCTACACGGACTTGCTCCTATGCAAGCTGCTGACTTGCTGTTGATCAACAACAAATTACAGACACTGTGCTGCAAGCCCAAACATTAGAAATGGTCAATCCCAACTTCCGCATGTTAACACAAATTACAGATTTGTGTACTAGTTTTGCCTTTGCACAAAGTGCCAGAACACTGAAAGAAATCAACGAGATTTGGAAAGATCTTAAAGCTGACAAAAATCCAAAAACAGAATGGCCTGTATTGGAAATTAAGAGCCCATCAGCAGAATACCATCCATCTGTAGAAAGAATATTAGAAGAAGTCCACTGTTCTTACAAAACTCAGGACAGGAAAAATTACAAAGAGTGACTCTTTTTAGAGCACAATGTACCAGAATTTCTAGTTAGAGGAGCCATTTGGGTCCTAGCCATCTTTGTAACTAAGACCCCCACCCTCACGCTACTGATGGATGCTAACATGAGGATCGCCAAAAAGTCACTCCACAAAATTGCAGTTTGTCCACTACCATGGAGAGTTAAGAACTGGTTACTCCACCACTGTGCACTACCATCTTCCCCTGGAAAATCAAAACAGCAATTGAGTGCTTTGAAAAACATTATGCCTGACTGGTGGGGGCGTGCAGTGTAATTGGAAAAATTTCAATCATGATGATCATGTGGGGTGCAACTGCTGACAACAAGTTCACAATTTCCAGCTTACAAAATGGCCCACTCTGTATGCAAATGATGATTGAGTGTTTACCAGCATCCACCACCAAGTTCTGAGAATTACTGAAAACTAATGCCATTGCAGACAAGTCCGAAATTTTCTTTAACCTAGAATGACTCAACTACCCTGAGTGTAGTTACAACAATTTCACCAAAATCACCAGGAAGATTAAGAAGAGCAATAGTGTCATCCCCATCACAATTCTAGAACAAGTAATGAAAACCCCAGAACAATTCTACAGAGAAGAAAAATTACTTGGTACCTCCATTGTGAAATGGTCACCTCAAATGTGAGAGCTTATTGAGTGAATTAACATTGAAAAGTTCAGAGGCCCAGTATCACCACCAAAGCCTACACCACAGTGGTCTATTATGGAGGAGGAGCAAATACTTACTATAGAGCACTGTCCAGAGGAATTTACTGAAGATCTTGCTATTCAAGAGTGCTTACTCAGAGAATCAAAGGGCAAAGACATCCTAAGCATGATGAAATGGTGTCTGACAGAGAGGTTTATGAAAAAAGAGCTCATGCTTCTGCTATCACCAGGGCAATGCATAGCCCTGGATGTAGAATGCACCACAGCTTGTGTGAAAGTCAATAACACTCAAGTTGATAAGCTACTTCCCCATGGTCTAAGAGGAAAGTTCTGGGATACCCTCATGGAGGCGCAAGTTAATTATCCCATCACCATTGGAATGGCCAGTCTACCATTAGAGCTCAACTTTGAAAAGCTGGAGAAGAACATTGAAAAAACAATCTATTGTGTGTACTGCCACAGTGCATTGAAATGCCTCTTATACTGCTGAAATGGAAAGTAAAGAAAGGAAAGAAAAAGATCATGGCCCACCTCCCAGACAAGCTAAACTTTGTCAGCTCTGCTAAAGATGTGAAATGCTTGAGTCAAACCAATGAGAATAAGGTACTCTTTCAAGCATTGAGTAACTTATTGTGGACTAACAACATCAAGACCATCACTCAGTACTATGACATCACTAAACACATTGAAATTATAGCCATGTTGTGAGCCAATGTGTCTGATCCTGAGGAGATGACCCTCCAACAAGTTCAGGAGTAATGCTCTTTGTTCATTGATCACGCCACCTGCATGGGGTTGTTACAAGATGTTTTTGAACATTTCTATCATGAGACTATGATCAATGCCAAGGACGCTCATACTTCAGATAATGCCACACTGATGACTCTACTGGTCACACTGAAAGGGCTCTGCCCTACCAGCACTTCCATGATTCCTTTACTCACAGGCTGAACAATCTATGCTGAAGTTGCCCTATGAGTGTTAGTCTCCCCACATTATGATTTTTTCAACTCTAAGATGAAGTAATTACCCAGCAAGAGGCCCTGATGCAATTAATGCACACTCCACAGTATGCTGAGCTCCAGAACTGGGAGGAACCTCTTGCTGCTGAATTGGTCAAAGTGACTCAAGCTGTTTTCTCTGGGCCACCACTCCAGTTGTTGCCACAGAATTAAAATGAGCAAGGGGGCATGTAGAGTCACTTGGGGACATTTGAATAATTCTCTGGAATTTTATTAATTCTCAATTTTTAATTTCATATTTTCATATTTTCTACTATGGATCAATAACATTGAGACAATCACCAGGTACTACAATGTCACTAAGTGGATAGAGATCATAACCATATTGAGAGCCAATGTGTCCAACTCAGAGGAAATGACTCTCCACCAAGTTTAGGAGTTCTGCTCGCTTTTTGTTGATTACACTACTGGATGGGTTCTTTGCAAGAGGTCTTTGAGTACTTCTACCCTGAAACTATGATCAATGCTAAAAATGCTCACATGTCAGATACTGACGCACTTATGACATTGATGGCCACACTAAAGGGCTCTGTCTCTATCAATGTTTTTATAATGCCTTCACTCAGAGGTTAAATTTCTTACACTGCAACTCCCCTATGAGCTCTAGGCTCCCTACACTACAGTTTTTCCAACTCAGGGATGAAGTAGTAACCCAGAGAGAGGTTCTGATGCAATTGATCTGAACTCTGCAGTATGCTGAGCTCCAAAGTTTTTGATGAGCCTCTTGCAGTCAAGTTAGTAAAAGCTACAGTTATCTCTGGGCCACCACTCCAGTTATTGCTACAGAATTAAATTAAGCAAGGGGGAATGTAGAGTCACTCAGGGACATTTGAATTTTATTAATTCTCAATTTGTAATTTCGTATTTTTGTAATTTCTACATTGCCTCATTATTTTGAGGTTAATTTTCATTGCAGTTACTTTGTCCCCTCAATGATATATGATGTGTTATTTCATTTGCTCACTTGAATTTGCAAGGGAATGATCACATGATTCTAAATTTGTAAGCAATTAGCAGGTAATGATTAAAGTTTTGGCAAGTATCATAGC
The DNA here is from genome assembly GCA_900660155.1 of Hofstenia miamia. NCBI lineage: Eukaryota > Metazoa > Xenacoelomorpha > Acoela > Hofsteniidae > Hofstenia > Hofstenia miamia. The sequence continues at coordinate 1,051,428 of CABFPE010000147.1, read as the reverse complement.
AACAATGTCCCCCATTTTAAAAAACAGAAAAATCTAGTTTCACTTCAAAACAAGACACTTTCTTCAATGTTTATCTTTTTGATTATTTGAATCATTTTAAAGATAATGATTGCTTAAGTCACAGCAACAATTTGGGATTTCTGCTAACTAAATGATGGTTTGTATTAAGTTATGGTTATGCATAGGGAAAATATGACTTTTGTTCATTTTTGTACATACACCTATAATAATTTTTCACTGTGATTAAATTATGCCATTGGTGAATGTGAATGCACAGTAATTATGCACTATTTAATAGTTAGCTGAGAGATAAGAACCACTTCAAGACCTTTTATTTGTATTGAGACAGATGTTAAATAGTGAGACAAGTAAGGTAGCACCACACTCTCAAATCACAAGCTGCCTTCCCCTCAGGTAGCACTCTGGCTGGAAGCTGTATGAATTGGTCATCCTGGATGTTTGCCTAAACAATTACTAGTTACAGTGGGTGAATTACTAATGTTATTATTTATTGAGATCTCTTGATGTTTATTTTGTTGGAATCATGGCTACTCTATGTGGGCCTCAATTGTAACCTTTTTGCAGAGTCAACTAGTTTTTTTGGTAATGCTATTATAGTTCCCAGCCACCAATTCTACAATAATGTTCCTTTTTTTCTTGACTTTCAAAAAACTTTTGATAAAGTTCCTGATTGTATCTTACTGANGACTGATGGTAATAATAATAAGCACAGCTTCCCCTTATAGCTATTATAAATTTATATATTCTAGAAGCAAATGATCATTTACAGATATATCATTTGCCACTAATAAATGTTAGAGACTTTTGTTCTCATTCTAAAACTAAGGCCAGTAAAATGGAATATTATTTCACTGAGCCTGCTCTGATGAACACAGACTATATTCTGTTATTCAGTTTTAAGTTGAAAAAAATCTTCCCTTACTAATGGGGTGCCATTGATTGTATTATACATACTATACTAATCAATTTTTACACTAGATAATTAATTTGGTATAGATTGAAACTAAAATGGCTATCATGGAGCTTTTTAACCATAATATTAAAAGAACACCATCTTAAGTATAAAATTAAAGAGTTTAACTTTAATCATTTCTTTGTAGTTATTTTGCGTGATATTTTCTTTTTGAAGCTAAATATTAGTTTTATTGTAGCCACCATAATAAGTAATTAGATTTTAATTATTTTAAAAGATTTTAAAATGCAACATATTCTACAACATTTCTTCTATTTTTTATAGTAAAATTCATTTGAAATTGAAATAGTGAGAGCATTGCTTAATTGATTCATCATGCCATTTTTGAGTGATTTAAGGTGTAATACTCTAACCGCCAATCAGAATCCTTGTTTTGAAATGATTCATCATGCTGCTTTTGAAGTTACATATGGTGTAATATTTTAACAGACAATCAGAAACCTTGTTTTGAATTTATTCATCACCTATACTTTTGCAATGGTACACAGTGTAATAGTCTAACAGCCAATCAGAATACTTGTTCAGGATTATGAACATGTTCCCAATCTCTTCTCTTAATCAAAATTTATAAATTTTTATAACATCAACTAATCACAAGACCCCATTTTCTTGCTGATTAGCATTTAACATTATTTTCTATTTATTATAATCTTAGTGTTTAATCTTTTTGACACAAAATATATTTCATATTGTTTTTCAGGAAATAACCTGAATGAAGTTGCTTCATTAAAAAATAACATGTCAATTAATTTTACATGAATGAGCTTTAACCAAGTTTCTCATGCCTTTTCATTTAAAGCATGTTTTAAGCAATTACAAAGGAAAACAAGTTTCTATTATATTTTATCATGATTTACTTGATAATAAAACAAAAAAACAATGGAATTTTGTTTGAAGACCAAAAATATTATAATACCTCAAAACTTAAATAATGAAGACATGTACAAATTTGCAATGTAGACCATTTTGAAAACTACAGATGAAAAGTTATCTTCATATGAAACAATTACTAAATTAGGTTTTAGGATTATTACTTTCACAAAAAAAATATTTATGATAATTAAATGTAAGACACTTATTAATGTCAATCTTTGATAATGCAGCACTTAAAATGATGAAAATATTGAATGTGTTTTAGATTATATTTGGGGAAAAATTAAGAAAAAGGGGGTTTTAAAAGATGCATTAAAGATACTTTAAGAATTGAACTGTATAAATTTGTATTAAATGGTCCAATGATATCTTCAAATGAATTAGTATACTGGCTTAAAGCTTGTTATAAAAATGTTAGCATTCATGATTTTGATCAAATGTATAGAAAGTTTATCTCATATACAAGTAATTCCTCAGATATAACATTAGTGTATATTGTGAAATACATTCACTTATTTTGAATCTTAGACAATGATTTAATATTGACTACATTAAAAGTTAATCAAGGGGGTAATGATATCCATTTAAAATATATGAAAGTCTTAAAATGGTCAAATAATCATGATAAAATTATAAAATTTGGTCAGTTGGAAAATCTTAAGCACCTTAAACAAATAGTTTTGTTATTGTATTACTTGAATGTGTTAGTATTGTGGAGGCTTTGCAATTCAATATGGAAACTTTCTGTTACTACATAGATTATATTCATTTCAGTAATTTGCATAGATTTTTGTAAGTGATATGCTTTTGTACTTTATATAAATGAGGATCCAATTTCACTCTACTTTAGAGTCACTCAGGGACATTTGAATTTAAATTTTTATCAATTTCTAATTTTGTAATTTCGTATTTACTACGTCACTTTTGACCTCACCTTGTTAGTTTCAAGGTTGAGCTACTTTGCAGTTACTTTGTCCCCTCAATGAGGTATGACATGTTATTTCATTTGCTCACTAGAATTTGCAAGGGAATGATTGTATGATTCTAAATTTGTAAACAATTAGCAGGTAATTATTAACATTTTGGCAAGCATTGTAGCAACAACATCCCCCATTGTAAAAAACAAAAGATTCTAGCTTTGCTTCCAAACAAGACGTGTTCACTTTCTTCAATGTTTATCTTTTTGATTATTTGAATCATTTTAAACATAATGATAATTTAGGAGTCCTGCTAACCTATCACTGATTTGACACATAGCTTTCAGATGGTTAGCAGCCTAAATCATGGTTCATATTAAGTTGCAGTTATGCATGGGGAAAATAAGACCTTTGTTCATTTTTGTACATACACCTATAATAATTTTTCACTGTGATTAAATTATGCCATTGGTGAATGTGAATGCACAGTTATTATGTGCTATTTAATAGCTAGCTGAGAGATAAGAACCAATTCAAGACCTTTTATTTGTATTGAGACAGAAATTAAATAGTGAGACAAGTAAGGTAGCACCACACTCTCAAATCACAAGCTGCCTTCCCTTCAGGTAGCACTCTGGCTGGAAGCCATATGAATTGGTCCTCCTGGATGTTTGCCTAAACAGTTACAAGTTATAGTTGATGAATTACAGATGTTATTATTTATTAAGATCTCTTGTTGTTTATTTTGTTGGAATCATGGCTACTCTATGGGGGCCTCAATTGTAACCTTTTTGCAGAGTCAACTAGTTTTTTTGGTAATGCTATTATAGTTCCCAGCCACCAATTCTACAATAATGTTCCTTTTTTTCTTGACTTTCAAAAAACTTTTGATAAAGTTCCTGATTGTATCTTACTGAGCAAACTTTCAAAGTTTAGTATTAATTCTTCTTTCATTTCTTTCATCTCCAGTTATCATTCTGACAGAACTCAGTTAGCTTGCATTGACTCCACATTTTCTGACAAACATCCTGTTACTTCTGGTGTACCTCACAGTTTGATTCTTGGGTCATTTCTTTTCACAATATTCATCAATGATTTTATGCTGCACATTTCTGACTCTAATTCTGATAATATGATATATGCTGATGATACTCTTATTTTCTCTTCTGCTTCTTACTCACTGCTCTTAGTGTGCCTATTACTACTGGGACTACTTCAACCTTCTTTAACTTCCACAGCCTTTCTATTTCCAACTCTCTGAACTTGTCTATATTCTGTTTCTCCTTGCTTTCTACATTTCTGTCCTTTGGTACTGCTATGTCTATCACTGTTCCTAATCTTTTCTCATTGTCTATCACTACTATGTCTGGCCTCTGTGCTTCTATCACCTTGCTTGTTGCTTGTTGAAGTCCCACAGCATCATAACCTTCTCATTTTCTATGACGCCCTGTGGCTTGTGCTCAAACCACTTTTCTCTTGCTTCTAACCCATGCTGCCTGCTCAAACTCCAGTGTACCATTTTTCCCACCTTGTAATGCCTGAACCTCTACTCATTCTATGCCAACTTCTCACACCCTGCTATCAGGTGATCTACTGTCTCCATCTCTTTCTTACATAGTCTACACTTATCACTTACTTCTACTCTTCTGTCTATATGCTTCTTCACCCAGTTTGTTCTTATTGCTTGTTCCTGTGCTGCCATTATCAGTGCTTCTGTTTCTCTCTTCAGTCCTGCCTTCTTTAACCACTTATTGCTCTCTTCTCTGTCACGCATTTCTCTGTTCATCCAGTATTCTCCATGCATTGCCTTCTGCCTATACCTTGTTTGTCTCTCTGATTCCATCCTACTCTGGTATACCTTCAATCTCAGTTCTTATCTTCCTTAACTCCTTAGTGACCTCTAGTAGGGATCCTCTAGGTTGCTTTTATACATATTCCTTTAGCCCTAATGCTTCTGCTTCTACACTTTCCTCCACTATTAGCAGCCCTTTCCCTCCCTTATGCCTTGCCATGTACATCCTATCTACATCTCCATTTAAGTTGAATACTCTCTCTGCTGCTAGTATCTTCCTTGTCTCCCTGTCTAATTCCCTCAGTTCATTCTTGTTCCACCAAACTATTCCTGTTGAATATCTCAACACTGGTATTGCCCATATATTAATTGCCTTATCCTGTTCTGCCCATTCAATGCTGACTTCTGTAGTACCTTCCTTACTCTCCTCTTTTATTCTTTTCTTAACCTTGTCCTCATTTCCTCATTATCTGTTCTATCTTCCTCTTTCACACCTAAATACTTGTATGCCTCTTTGACTTCCTCAATCTTATCACCACTGCTCATCCTCAAACAATTTCCATCTATGCACTTGCCTCTGGTTATTGTCACTGTCACACAATTTTCTAAGCCAAATTCCAACCCAGAATCTCTGCTTGCTTTCTCCAATGTCTCAACTTGCTTCTGCAACATCTTTCTTGCACTAGCATACATCTTCAGGTCATCCATGTACCACAGGTGAATAACTGCTCTAACATTCTTCTCTAACTTATATCCTATACCTGTCTCCTTTAACTTTTCTGTGATGGGGATTAAGCTAACTACAAACAGTAGTGGTGCTAAGCTGTCTCCCTGGAATATGCCTCGCCTAAACCTCAACCTGTGGCCAGCTATCTTAGTCTGCCACTTTCCCATCTCCCTCTCTAGAAACTCAACCCATTTCTGTGAAACTCCATTGGCCTCTAGCATCCTCAATACCCACATATGTGCTGTCATTTGCCTTCCTGTAGTCTATCTATGCCATTGCTAAGTTTGTCTTCATTCTTCTACAATTCTTCACTACTGCCTGGTCTATTACCAACTGATCTTTGCATCCTCTCATCTTTGTCCTACATCCTTTCTGCTCCTCTGGTATCAACCTGTTCTGTTCTAAGTAACATGCCAACCTAATTGAAATCACAGAAGTTAGCAATTTCCCAGTTGTTGGCAGACATGTTATTGGCCTGAAGTTGCTTGCCTCACTACCTTTCTTAGGTTCCTTCTATATCAGAAATGTCCTTCCCACTACCATCCACTCTGGACACCCACTCACCACACACTCCTCCAATGCTACTGCTAGTCTCTCATGAACACTTGTGAAATTCTACAGCCAATACCCATGTACCTAATCTCTGCCTGGTGCTTTCCAGTTCTTCATCTTCTTTAGAGCCTCCTTCAGCCTTGCAGTTGTGATTGCTTCTTCTTCTTGCCTGAATTCCTTCTGCATCTGCTCACTCTCTATCTCTGGTCCTGCACTTCCCCATATATTCTCCCAGAGCCTTACTTTGTCCTCACCTGCTCTAACTGTAGCATTTTCTCCTGCATCTAGTTCTTTGTAGAATCTTCCTTCTTGGGTCTCAAACTTCATATTGTCTCTTGCCTGCTTTGCCCTTGCTCTATACTTTCTCAGTTTCTCTTCTCTTGCAGTTTCTATAGTCTTGCCCTTACCTACTCTTCACTTGTCCTGAACTGTCTTACTTGTCCTGATCTTTCCTATTTGCTGCCTAATCCTTGCCACTTTATTCTCAATTCTCTTCTCCCATGCTGGTTTTCTGTCTCTCTTATCTTCATGTTGTCTTTTCTTCTTCATGTCTATGCCTACATTCTTCAGCACCTCCCATGCACCTGCATACACTAACCTGTTTATCTCTGTTCCAGTCTTAGGATATATCCTTTCTAATACTTTGTTAACCTTTGCTGTCTCTACTGCTAACTTGCTTCTTTTATTGCCTCTTGGTACTGGTAACCTACATGTGGGTACTATTAGTGCTACAAAATTTAAATACTGTGCCACAATGAATGCTGTATTGTGTAAAAAGATGAAGTGTATTCAGAGTTCAACAAATGCACTTTTGTGAAGCCCATTTTTTAGTATTGAATGATTTAATAGGTGAGATGCTTACAAAAAACAATAATATATTTCAAGAGAGAAAAAACATTTTGTAAGAATCAGAACTTACTATAACATTACAATGCATCTATTTACAACATTTTGATTAGTACATAATTATGAACTTCTGTACTGAAACAGTTAAGTTGGTGGATGAGAAAAACAAGATGTTGTTTCAACACATGAGCAATGACTCATACTCCACAACCATGTGACTCAATAATGTAAACCATATAGAGAGATAACAAAGTAATATGCATTACAATTTTGAGCAGCATCTAAAATGCCAGAATTTTATAGAGAAGAAGACTTGCTGTTAGCATCAGACATAGTGTTGCCATGGACATGATTCAATTGCTGAATGAAATCAATGTTGAGGTGAACTTGGAGAACTGCCACATCAAACTCCAAAATAGAACCTGACCAATGAAGAGCATATTGTCTGGTGGCCATTAGCAGCCCAAACTAAGCAGAAATTGACATAAAACAAAGAATTTACAAGGATAATAATATGGTAGTACTAATTAAGCTTTTCTTCACAGAGTGCTTCAAAAGAAAAGATATTGAACTATTTCCAGAACCCCTAACATTAGATATTGAGTTCACCACTGCATGTACTTTCATGAAAAGGCAATATTCACAATGGCTGCAACAATATGATCTATTATCAGCATTCTGGGATAATATCCATCATGCAAAGATAAATTTTCCCATTGTAACAGTGCAGCTTATGAAGAAAGTGGACTTTAAACAATTGTAGCACAGTATTTGAAAGAAAGACACTCTTAACATTACCCAACCCCTAAAGCTCATTCATCCAATCCTTATCTTACTTGCATGGCAAGTAAAGAAAAGGCAAAAAAATCTGGTTTATTTTCACCTAGGCAGAATTTCATTTACAAAATACAAGATATACTCTAAACCACAAAGTCACTAGAGTACAGAGTCATAAAAAGGTTTTGATAGCAGGTACATTAACAGTATGAAGATAATTTTTGATATTTTTTGGAAGGGCCTACCCATTCATCTCCAATTTGCTAAAGAAAAGCAGAAATGCAGTCTTCTTCATTGGCACTAGTGATTTAGTTTGTTTTGATTCCTGGGAATATAGTCTAAGGTACTATGACATGAGTTACAGAATCAAAGTAATTATGATGACAAGGACCCCTACTTATGTTAAGGAAAACTACAGATGTGGTTAGCAGTTAACTTTGACAAACCAACATTAACTTCACCTACATGTAGCAATTAGACTTTTCAAATATGTCATCACCAAAATGGATTGTAGATTTTTACACTGATCTATCAGATATGAGGTGAGGAGATAATAATAATAATTTATTATTGACTATGAGATATAAATTTAGACTTTGAGAATTTCAGTGGTTTTCTTTGTGAGACTTCTACCATTCAACATAGACATAACTTTAACCAGATGTCATGGTCTTTATCAGCAGAGATGAGCCCAGTTTTTGTCTAAACATTATTTAGTTAATTGTTGTTATTACATCACTAGGTCTCCATGCTTTTGGTTAATTACCCTTGTCAATTCTGCGGGAATTATGATGTAGCATCCACTATCAGGGTTTAACATAGAGATAATTATTCTTTTAAATTATTCTTTCTTGTTACATTTGAGTAGGGATGTACTGATCTTAGTTCTTTGCTTCAACATGAGATATGTTGTTACTAACCTATATTAATTCCAACTAATCTGTTACTATTTAGGTATGACATCACTTCAGTTTCCTTCCATGATTTCACTGTGGCCTCCAGCTAACTCCAATCTCCAAATCAATCCACACTCATGTGCCTCCATTGTTGATGAAGTAGCTCCAAGTCTCAGCTCAAAGAAGTAACTTATGTGTTCCCTATCCTAACTCAGTGCAACCCTCAAGGCTGGATGTAACTGACTTAAACTCAATTTGTAATGTGTAACTTTGTACTTTGCAACCTGGCAATGTCACTAGCTGCTTAATAAATATTACTTCAGCAATTACTGAAAACTATTGGCTTTAATTAATATAGGTAAATGAAGTAACTAGTTACCTGCAGCTTCCTACCTTACTGTAGCATCATCCAAAAGCAACTAAGCTGCAAGTGAAGAACAACGTCGAATGATTAATAATAATTAGAATTGATTGTAAATTTTAGTTAATGATCTTAGTTATTTTTGTAAGATGCAACTAAGCTTTAATATTGTTCAAATTAAGAAAAACTTGTTAGCCAATCAAGTAACATTTGACAAATTAAATTGAGCAAAATTACGCTTACGTAGGAACAGCCATATTGGCAGACGAATCATTTGAAATTTAAAATCAGCAGGTACTTTTGGAAAATTTTTATAAATNGTCTATTTATCAGTCTATTTATAGGTCACCTAATTAGTCAAGATAATGTAATATAGATATAACATATGGTAGGCTAACTAGCCTTATCTCTGAAGTATATTATTTAATAAATGCAAATGAATGAATTGATAGTCAGCTAAGTGGAGAAAGACTTCTATTCATAGCCCTAACATAAATGCAGGTTCATGGCTTGGATCAAGTACCCTTGAATTGCTCCTGATTTGTGCCCAAGCCACTACTAATGCATCTACCATTTAGCTTGACATGATTTAATAATAAGCAAACCAAAAGAAATCTAAAGATAAGATTTTCAAAGAATTTACTTCAACAGTTTTCCAATTGATTTCTACTCTATTTATAGTATGATTCAAAAACTACCTGTCATTCTAAATTTGAATTTGTTGTCTGCCAAAATGGATAAAAATAATGGAAGCATTTTCGCCCCCTTAATTTTGTCAAATTATTCATTGACAAGTATTGCTATATTGTTTCTTGGGTGCATGTTACAAACATAATGATGATATATAAATCTAAATGTTTTTTAATCACTAAATAATTATTTGATCTTAATTCTGACTAATCATCCATCCTTCTCTTCTTTTAGCAGCATTATGCTTTTGATTATGCTACATGCCCTCCTCAGCTTTTTTTTTTTGTACAGCTTGCTCTCCATGGACTAATTCATCAGCTTTTCTTATTATAGTTTCTGCTCAGGGATCACTCCAGCTTGTAGTCACAAATTCAGGCTGCTTTGTCATTTTTAGGACTGCCTCTCTTTCTGTTGTCATGGTGCTGTGATAGCATTAAAACTTTGCTTCTTTGATATTCTCTGAGATTGGTGTTATCTCTTGGAGCTCATTCATTTCATCTGAAAAGTTGTATCAAAATTTTCTGTAGAGATGTATGCCTTTTATTGCTATAATCAGCGTCATTTGTGCATTTGCACTGCTTGTATGTGCCATTTCTTCATGTATTGTTGTGTTTGGATAGAAAAATGTGAAGACTTTCCTGAGGCTTCTTGTGTTTGCTACATCCTTATAGAAAAAACTTATGTTGTCTCTGATTTCTTCCTCTGTTATCAATGTCAGAATGTTCTTATTTAATCTCATCATAGTTACTATTTCCACTCACTTTGTGACATTGTAAAATCAATATTTCTTGTCCCACAGATCCAACCAGACCACGTCATTTACTCCTGAGAACAGCATTATTGCCTTTGTTGTTTGTTTGTCTATTTTGTCTCTCAATTCCTTCAATTGCTCTTTTATCAGTTTACTTTGTGTGTATAGTTGGTAGGGAGTTATTGCTCCCTCAACATATACTCATTCTTTGTTATCATTGTTGAGCATTATGTCCTTCATTTTCTTGTAATCCTCTCTATCAAATTATTGCTTTGGCTCTTTCTTTGGTGTTAACATATGTCTTGTACTCATGTAAGAATGTCTTTGCAATTTTAACATTTTTCAGTATCCTCCATCTCAGGAGTACCATTGGGATTGAGACTGTCTCTGGTGGGGTGCAAATGAGGATATTTGNTTCTTTGTTATTGTTGTTGAGCATTATGTCCTTCATTTTCTTGTAATCCTCTCTATCAAATTATTGCTTTGGCTCTTTCTTTGGTGTTAACATATGTCTTGTGCTCATGTAAGAACATTTTTCAGTATCCTCCATCTCAGGAGTACCATTGGGATTGAGACTGTCTCTGCTGGGGTGCAAATGAGGATATTTGTTTTGATCTGTTTTTCTATTTCTATGTAGTCTTCTGATGTTGTTGGTGCCGTTGCCAATCCAATCATGGCTGGATAGTTCACTTTGCTGTCTTTCAGTGTGTCCCAAAAGGTATGCGTTACCCCCCATCTGCTGATTTTTATCTGAATATTATCCTTTATCTCTAATTTCAATGTGATGCATTCTACATCCACAGCTAATTGATTACATGGTTTGAGCATTTCTTCTAGTTCCATTTTTGTGAGCACCTCTGTAAACTGAAGTTTCATTGATGCAACCATTTGTTCCTCTTTTACATACTGGTAGTTTCTGGAGTGAATCTCCTCTGATTCTTTCGTTGTTTTTATTTCGACTAAGAATCTCTTGTTGTCTGTAT
>CABFPE010000147.1:1008743-1019714 GCA_900660155.1 Hofstenia miamia | reverse complement strand
GGCTCGGGTCGAATTATAGGTGCGAAATATCAGAATTAGAAACATAAGTAATATCTATTGATTTTTTATATATATACTAAGGAAAAACATATTTTCTTTGAGTTGTTATATGCATCCCAGGTGAACTTGCGTAGTAACCTTTGATCGCACAATATCAAGCTCCGAAACGACTACCAAGTGGTGTTGCAAGCAATTTACAAGTATTCCAAGTGGTATTGCACACTGCGTTAATGACTAGCAAAGCAGTTTTAATGTTTTCAATTTTAATATAAATTTTTTTTAAAAACCTATTGAAACTAAAATTTGTAAAACAAATATAATAAAATCAAAAGCAACTAATTAGAAAGGAGGCAACTACAATAAATAGTGTGAAATAATTCAGAAGTCGTATATTTTACAACTATGCTTATTAATTATTTCCAATAAAAAACAATAAATTATACATATGTTCACTATTAAGCTCATGCTTCTTCTTTCGCACAAAACCTTCTCTTTATATAAGAAAATGATTTAGCCAAACGGAAAATACTTACAAACAACATACTTATATTACACTAGTAATTGTAATTTGTAATTAATGTGAATATTGTAAAATTGGTGTGACCGTAAGTATCAACACACTGAAACGATGGGTACTCCATGATCTCGTTGGCCTTAATCTATAAGTGTGTATCGTCGGTTGCCGGATGGAGATGGTTGAATTGTGTTGCGTCTGTTCTATTCAAAAGCTTGAATTCAAAGCAATAGTTCTCTGCTTTGAGTAACTACTGGCAAGTAGGCGGTAACTATGAGCTCCTTTGATGCACCTTAAAACGACTAAAATTAGTTGACACAGCAAAGCTGTCCCACTGCCTTACTCAATAAGCCAATGTGGAATTAGTCGTACTTGCTCTATGCGCCACAATCATTTCTCTGACATCTTACACATCTTGCTTCCAAATAGTGTTAGGGGCCGGGCATCGTTTTACTTACACATCAGGTCGGGTTACGTATATCGTCTTTGATTACTAATATCAAGTATTGCATCAATTCTTTGATTTAGGAAATAATAAGTTTCGCCCATTTACTAAGAAGAATAATCGATGAAAGCAGAAATAAAGTACTTGAAATTTTTCAGGAGATTAGATTTGAGAATGTAAGTCAAGGTACTAAGTGTCTTTGTATACAGTACAATGAAATTATTGTTTTGTTTTGATCAGCCAGTTGTATACAAATGCATAATTTGGTTTTACACTAGAAAGACTAAGTGATCAAAAATGATCGCTAGAATTTTTCAAACGTTAATTGCATTGCTAGGGATTATATAATAATGAAATACATTGATTTCATATGTATATCTATATAGTTCAACCAAAAGTTCTAAAATATATCAACTTTTTTCAAATAGTAATAAATATGCCAATTAGGATATGATTTCTTTCTTTCTCTATTTACCTTTGTCAAGAACTTTTCTTCAAAATTCCCAAAGATGGGAGTTATTTTAGGTTAATCTAAAAAGGAGCACTCATAACTGAATTTGAAATTTTTAAGTTGCACTTTTTTCATGAAATCTGATTTCTAACCATTATTCAACTAATGCATTTTTACAATATTAAATGACATTTATCATTAAACTAATAATTTAAGGGATGTCTTATTTACTATGATCTCCTATTCTCAGTGATTATACAGATGAAGTTTTAAATTTGAATACCTTTCAAACCTTGATATTAACATTTGAATATTAATTAATTTGAGTCAAATTTGGCATTTTTTTAGAGATAGTTCGTACATTCAAAATAAATGCATATTTATTATAACGAAAGAAACTTAAAACCCCATGATGCAGATCTTACTTCTGTAGCATGCATAGGACATTGCCTATATAGAACAGGAAACAAGATTATTCTACTTATTACATAGAGACATCTAATTTTTAGTAAATACCCCTGGCATTTTTAAAATACTAAGAAATTAAATCAAAATTCAAAATGCACAAAAGACTATAAAATTTTGTCTTTTAGTGAGAAACTTTTTAAGACTCCTATAAAATATATTAATTCTATCAAATATCTAGGGATGTGATAGAATCCGGTATCCGGATCCGGAATCCGGTAAAATCGGCAGTTACACAACCAGATCCGGATATGCGGTATTCGGTAAAATTTAAATTGTTTATCGAAATTTACCGGATAATATATTCTGAGATAAAACTTGAATTTCAAAATTGAACTTTTGAGGAAAAAGTTACATTTTTTCCAAAAAAATGGAAGTTATCATGCAACAAAGCAAATTTTTCTGAGATATCATGAAGTAGTCTATTTAATAATTATTTATTTTCATTCGCAAGAGGTTGTTCTTCGTTAAAAATTAGAGCAACCAAAATCATAAAAGTCAAATTTTTTCTGTTTTCTATTTTGCAGCTTGCTTAAAATTTGATTATTTTAAGATATGGAGTGCAGTTAAATAGTAAGTATAAAGTCATAGAAAGTAATATTTTTGTTTTTTGAAAAATACGGTAATTCTGGCTAAAATGTCATAAAAGTAATATGTTGGCATAATTTCATTAAAGATAAGAAAAAAACTTAAGAATTAATGCTGGATTGTAACAGTTTTGAATCTTTTGAACTAAAACATTTATATTCATTCAATGTCAATTAAGGTACTTCCTGGCCTAACCCCGAGAAGTTTAATTACTAGCTAATTGTTGACCGGACCCGACCCGACCCACTGGTCAACGCTTCCTGGGATTGGCCATATATGCTGGCACCTGAAAAAAATAATTAATGAACTATATACATTATTTTTTCATGGATTCTGCAAGGCACATGTGTTGCAGAATTGTACCATGCCTATTCAGCCAAAATACATGAGGTTTTACAATCTAATTGCATTAATTAAGGCTGCTATCATAAAAATTCAAAGTTGTTCAATCTTTGGCTGAGTTGAAATTCCACCAGATATTATTACCGGTGAAATAGTCGCCTATATCAAGTCACGATTAGAAAATATTGGTTTCACTGCTATAATCATTATGGTATAATGTAAGGCAAGGGGATGGACATTTAAACGGGATTGTACGACAAGTTACGAAACTGTCAAGCAACATCAGCTGCAGTTGAGAGATGTTTCTCTATGCTAAAAAAAACTTTTAGCCTATGACAGTAATATTTGGACATTTATGTGCTGTTATTATAATTTAGTGAAATAGTTGGTTTGAAAAATTCACTTTTCTTTATATAAGAGTTTTTGTATTTGTTTTACATCTTGTTCTCAGTAATAGAAAAGCGTTTTATATTGGTTAAATTGATCATTATGTTACTAATGAGTGCACACCATGAATTTCAACATAGCAGTCCTTTGTCGATGATATAATTGCTATGCGTATGTCCTCTCAAGAGAGCAGAAATTTCAATTAAACGTTATGGAATTAAGCGTCCTATACAAAGCAAAAATTCGTTACGGAAAAGACAGATTCAGATTTATCATGATTCTTAATTATTCATATACATTTGTTATTGAGGTCAAAATATTACGTCAACCCACAAAATTAATATTGTACTTTAAATTAGTGGTGAGCGGGCCAGCCCTGTCCCGCGGGCTCGGATGGGCTGAGATCGTAACGGGCTGGCATAGAGAAGAAAAGATAAAAGTATTGTAAGTCTATTTGTTTACTATATCTTCAAAACACAATATCTCTGTTTACAATTCTGTTTTCTTTATCTCAAATCACAACTTTACTATATCTAAAATCTACCACTGGTAAATTTAACAGCTGATAGCAATGTTTTTATATGTACATAAGGAAATCACGCTCGGGCTCAGTGTTAAGCAGAGGGCGCGGGTGGACCAGGGCCGAAAAAATCGGCAACCTGCACATCACTACTTTAAATTCTTTTTGTCATCTAAGCACACTACAAAAGTTGGAGTGATTTTGGAAATCTTTAACAAATGATAGAATAATATTCATTCCTAATTTATAGGCTGAATGACTAGGTTGTTCATTATATTATAGAATATTTATTGTACATATTTCGATATGAGTGTGTATAGCATTGTACATATAAACTTGGAAATACATTATATTTAAATATACAATAGAATTATAAATATCTTTGCATTTGCATGTAATCTTCATAAACTCCCAGACCGAGAGATCTCAATTTTTAGGACAGAACCGCGTTCGGAATGGACCACTTCCAGCTCTGGGATAAATGTGAAAGGGCAATCTGCTCCTGAACGTGTGAATAACGAATTAGAGCCCATGATAGACCAGCTACGTAAGTTCTGCTCCATAAAAGAAACCCTCTAAACCCCATAGTGTAAAGCATACGTTATCATTCTTTTAATATTTCTCTGGATCGTATCTTCTAATTGTCTTTATGTAGACGCAATAAATGCATAGGTTCTGCTTAAGGAGGCCACAGGCACATCAATTTACGTCGAAATATATTCTTCTGGTAGTTTCTTTACATGAGAATCTAAGTATGTAAATGTAATAATTCTAGTGTAGAATCACACAGGAAACTGTGCCCCTTTTTAGTTCTTTTAATTACGATAGTGCGTGCCACTGCAATAGAAATTATGGATAAGTGCGAGAAATGCCTTCTGCAAAGTGCGAGTCACTTCCCGGAGCAACGGGCAGAATTAGAAAGTCGACCAGCTGAATGAACCAATGAAATAGTCCACATGGATTTGGAAAAATTATCGAAAGATGACGACGGCTACCAATATTTGTTAGGTAAGGGTAGACAACTTTACTAAGTACGCTCGGCTGATTTCTCTCAGCAGTACAATTGCTGAAAGAGTCGGAAAGGAAATAGACAAAGAATGGATACTCAAATTGGGACCCGTGGAGGAGCTTGTGTCTGATCGTGGCCCTCAATTCGAAAACAACCTAATGGACGCATTCATGCGAGAAATTGAGGTGCTCCACGAATTTACTACAGCTTATCATCCTCAAGCTAATGGTGTGACTGAACGATTATATCGTACATTAATTAAATTAATTAGGGTGGCTCTTTCAAGGGCTGCAGGTAAGCACTGGAAACGGGTAATTGAAGCAGTGGACTATTTCTACAACACCACTGTCCTTTCTACTACGAAAGTAAGCCCTTTTAAGGCCATGTTTGGCCGAGAGGCTATCACACATCTTTCCATGATGTTCCCGAACTATCATGAGATTAATCTAGAAGGATATGTCTCACGAATGATCCGAGAAATGCAGGAAGTTCACCTGATGGTGTGCCACAACACCAACCAGTCAGTTATACGTCAAAAACGGAATTTTAAGAAAAAATTGTACCTTGAATCATATAAGAGAGGCGATAAAGTCTTCGCAAGCAACTGATTGGCAAGGGCCACTTAAAACTGAAAAATTACTTGATCACAACACTTATATCCTTAATAACGGTAAAATTGTTCACTTTCAATGGCTTAAACGAGCAGTTAAGGATATTGATTATAGACGAAAATAACGATCTTACGCTTATAGATGATGGTAATGACACATACGAACAGTACGATGATTTAACTGAGTATTACGAAGAGGATTTGATTATATTGATTTTGATGATAGTACTATAAATAATAGTGATAGTAATATTACTCGTGTACTCCCCCAACGCCGGGCTCGATATAAACAAAATTTGGATCCCAGCATTTGGGAACTTAACCTTATCACTCTGTTTAGAAATGATGAAACCCAAGAAAAAACGAGAGTCGCCAGCTCGACACTCCCGCCGAAGAGTGAGAAGGAGGATGGAAAATAATGAAGGTTCCGAAGCCCCTACTAGGTGTGGGAGACGACTGTCCCCGCTTGATGGGGCAAGTGAGCACAAATGGGGACAATGAGATGGTGCTGAACAGAGTCCGACATCATCTGGGTGACGACTGGCCTGGCGACTAGGAGAGCAGGTAGCAACGCAAGTGTCCCAGTCTCGACTCTATGGGGGAGACGACTGTCTCCACGAGATCGAGACGAGCTGGCGCACCTTAGAGACTTTGATATTAATATTAGTAATCATACCTCTTTTAGTCATATATTAAATGTACCTCAGCCCTCGCATGACTCGATAATCCCTCCGAGCGCGCAGCCTTCCCCCTCTTTAGAGTCCTCTACTGCCACTTCTACAGTTTGCTCACAGAAGGCTGAAAAGAAAAAAAAGAAGATGTCAAAGATTGGTGAAGAAATTTTACATCCATATTTTATTTCCACCCAAAAAGCTCCTTGCTATATTAGAGATAATGTCTCTGAAGAGACCAAAAATAACCTATGCTGAACATATAATACAAAAAAGCAGTCATGTTCTATCGACGTTATCCCTTTTATTATGGATGCAGAACGCAGACCCCAGGTAAACACAATTATATGCTATGATTCGAAGATGTGTGAAGGTCTCAGTAGACATTATTGGCGAAGTACAGTACATACGTCCTTTGATGAGGACTTTACTATTTCACACCTATGCCAGTTTTTGAAAAATTTGCGAAACACAACAATTTGAATGCGTCAATATTGATTTTGCTAACTTGTTAGTTATATATTTTTTCAAAGTCCAGGAGATTCAACAACCCAGCAGCCTTCCCCCTCTTTAGAGTCCTCTACTGCCACTTCTACAGTTTGCTCACAGAAGGTTGGTGATGATACTAGAAGATGTCAAAGATTGGTGAAGAAATTTTACATCCATATTTTATTTCCACCCAAAAAGCTCCTTGCTATATTAGAGATAATGTCTCTGAAGAGACCAAAAATAACCTATGCTGAACATATAATACAAAAAAGCAGTCATGTTCTATCGACGTTATCCCTTTTATTATGGATGCAGAACGCAGACCCCAGGTAAACACAATTATATGCTATGATTCGAAGATGTGTGAAGGTCTCAGTAGACATTACTGGCGAAGTACAGTACATACGTCCTTTGATGAGGACTTTACTATTTCACACCTATGCCAGTTTTCGAAAAATTTGGCGAGACATACAACAATTTGAATGCGTCAATACTGATTTTGCTAACTTGTTAGTTATATATTTTTTCAAAGTCCAGGAGATTCAACAACCCAATATCGTGGAGAGTATTGCGATCGCTTATCTTTTGGCTAAAGTGGAAAACATCCGATTGGTGATGATACTGCGTGAAGAATACGAAGAAGATATTGCCGATCCCGTCGAAAGCTTGCATTTCCGGATGGAAAATTTTATGATCTTTTACCAGGAGGCGTACTGACCAATCAGTATATACCACACTAACGTGATTTCTATTACTAAACTCATCTATACTGATTTATTAATGTGCAAGAAAATACCTACCCACAGATTAGCCGTCGATCACAAATTACTTATAGACACTGCTCTGCAAGTGCAAACTTTCGAATCGATAAATCCTAATATGCCATACTTAACAGCTGTAACCGTTCTGCGGGCAAGTTTTGCATTCTCACAGAGTACATCAACACTTCAAGAAATTAAGGAAATATGGCATAACATTAAGGCAGACAAATATCCAGAAGCGAAATGGCCTACGATACAAATAAGTAGTCCAGCCTCACATTATCACCATACAGTAGAACGTCTGTTAGTAGAAATTAGCATTTCTTACGAGACGCAAGACAGAAAAAAATTTTAAGGAACGTCTGTTTTTAGAAAAACTATGCCCGAGGGGCTGTGTGGATTATATCTATCTTTCTTATGAAAACTCCAACACTTACTCTGACAATGGATACACCTACCCGGGTAAACTTAGCTAAACTATATATGCATGAGATCGCTGTTTGTCCACTAACCTGGAAGGCAAAAAACTGGCTGTTGCACAAGTGTGCGCTTTACCTACATCACCGGGAAAAACTAAGAAAGTGATGGAGAGGTTTGAAAATTGTTATGCCTGACTGGTTTTTTTTCCCGACACTTTAAAGAAATACATGTGGGGAGCTACTGCTAATACCAAATTTGCCTTCTATAATTCTGAATATGCTCTTTTATGCACGCAGCGCTTAGTCGAAAGATCACCTGGGTCTACTATGCAATTTTTTGAGGTACTCAAACAATAACGTTCTCGACAAAAACAAAGAATGATTCAATCTCGAGCGTCTAAGTTACCCAAAGTGCAGCTATAGTCAATTTACCGAAACAGCTCGTCACATAAGTAAGAATTTTTCACATATTAATCCTGGATCAAGTTATGCAAACGCCTGAGCAGTTTTATAACAAAGAGGAGCTTTTGGCAACGTCAGCAGTACAGTTCTTTCCCTCGATTCGAGAGCTAATAAAAAAAATCAATCTTGAAAAATTCGCTGGCCCCCTTTCACCACCACGGCCTACCCCTCAATGATCCATTACTGAATAGGAACGAATATTAACTATCGGACATAAGCCCGAAGAATTTTTGGATGTATTAACTATGCAAGAGAGAGTTATTGTGGAAAATAAAGATAAATACATATTGGGCATGACGAAGTAGTGTTTAACGGCGATGTTTTCGAAGGAAGAGCTGGTACTTCTACAATCGCTTGGGTGACAACTGGCCTTGGAAGTAGAATGTACCACTGCTCAAGTCAAAATAACACATGCTCAGATAAATCAGTTACGCAGCCATGGTCTTCGCAGTAGATTTTGGGACACAATAACGGAGGCAAAGATTAACTACCCAGTGACAATTGGAACTGCTAGCCTTCGCGACACAGTCAGCTTTTCTAAAGTAGAAAAACATGCCGAGAAAAATAATCTGTTTTGCGTGCCACCTCCTTGTATTGAAACCCCACTCGTCTTACCAAAATGGAGAGTAAATAAGGGAAAGAAGATTTCGGCCCACTTGTTTGATAAATTAAATTATGTCAGTTCCCGCTCAGAAGCTATGCGCCTCATTTAACGTCTGAATATAATGAAGTGCATGAGAAGTTGATCAAAGGAGATAACCGTGAGCATATTTTTATTGACAGAAAATTAACGATCAGAGAGATTTTTCAATGAGGCCAGCCCATTCATGAACAGTTACAGAAGATCCTATAAATGAGTCTTATTTCAGGCTGCAGGTGAACGCATTTGGGTTAACAACGTCGAAACTATCACCTCCTATTATGACATAACCAAGTGTATGAGAAATAATAACAATGCTATGAGCCGATGTCTCGGATCCTGATCAAATGACACTTCAATGAGTGACAGAATTTTGTTCACTTTTCGTAGATCACACTACGCGGATGGGTTCACTAAGGGAGGTATTTATACATTTTTATCCCAAGTGATATGCACACTTCAGATACGGACGCTCTTATGACGCTAATGGTGGCACTCAAAGGCTTTTGCCTGTATGAACAATTTTATGATACGTTTACAAGAAAGCTAAACAACCTCCGCCGAAATTGCCCCATCAGTGCTAGGCAATAGATGTTATCTCACTGAAACTGTGTTTGCTTTTCTTTACCGTTATTACTGTTGTTATTTTATAATGACAATTGTTTAAGTTTCCGGCGACAATTTGGGAGTCACTCTTCTGTGATGGGGATGACGATCTAGTTCTCAGACAGTAAGCAGCCCAAAGCGTTGAATTAAGTTATTTCTGCGGTTACATGTAGATATAACAAACCTCTCATTTCTCATTCGAATTCAACATGAACATGCACTTATAATTGATTACATTGTGATGATAATATGCCATTGGTTAACACGAATGCATGGTAATTACATACTACTATTACATGAGCTGAGAGATAAGAAAACAACTGAGATGGTTTATTGAGCTAGACAATAATACATGAGACAAATAGTGTAGCACCTTTCAATCAAGTTATGAACCTCTCTTCTTGGATATCACTCCGGCGCGAAGTCATACGAATTGGTCAACATGGATGTTTTCTTTCTAAGCAGTTTCTAGTTACCTGGATGAATTACCGATGTTTTTTATTTGCTTATCTATCGCTAGAATCAGGGCCACTACAAGATGGTCACTCTTGCAACCTTCTGCTTTGACATTAAGTTACCCAGTGCTGTTCTAGTTCCAGCTCCTGATTCTACACTAGCATAGTGCTAAGTTCAACTGTAAGTTTGAATAGTTCGATGTGAAAATGCATCATCTGCAGCTTGTTACCAATACAATAAAGTATGTTGTGGATAGCACACTTGCTGCAGAATGGTATCCCACAAATATGTAACATAATTGCATTGGTAATATTATTGGCTTATCAATTCCTAAAATATCTTAAACAAGTAAGTTTGTTGAAGCGCTAATTTTTGGTATTTTTAGTGTTAAGACATCTGATTAAATCAATAATCTTTTTGAAATTTACATTCTTTTAGCATAACAAACCAAAGTCCTGCTCAAATATTTACATCATCTGCTTACTTTTTGCGTTTGGATCTGAAGATATCGAATGGATTAGAAACGCACATAATGGATTATTTGATTGCTATGATAAAGGTATGAAGTTGAATTGGGATTTGATAAAATAGTGAATTATAGATATTAGAGTTACAGCAATATTATATATATATATATATATATCACTTCTCCGAAGGCTTATGCATACAGTGCTCGAGCGATCAAATAATCAAATATTTAAACTAACCAGAACCGCATTGAATAGTTTGCTCATCTTTCGTAGACGTAGATACTAAGAAGTAGGTATTCCAATTCTATGCACCTTGTAAAAAATTTGAAGTCTTATAAATATTGAGATGACTGTTAAACAATGAATTCCACTTGTGTAAATGTTTTTATGCGCATTTGAAATAAATAGCTTACACTTTTCTTGAAAAATCTACACAAAAATCAATAATAAATTATTGATTGAGTTCATTTCAGGTTTTTTCAAGATGGTAGTAAAATATTTTTAGTTTTTTCAAAGAAAGCACTAACATTCGAATGAATTCCGGTCTTGATTTCAGACAGGTACAGGAAGTAACAAACAGTCAGGCAAAAATACTGACTATGGCAGCAAAATATTGATTTATGATAGTTTTATTTCCTGTTATATGATAGTTTTGTTAAGCAGTAG
>CABFPE010000147.1:929752-959882 GCA_900660155.1 Hofstenia miamia | reverse complement strand
CAAATTAGAATTTCGTTTAAACATTTGTAATTTGACTAGATTGGCTTCGATTCATGTTTAATACTGTAATTTTTTAAAATTGCTGATAATGGATGTCCAATGTTTATGTTTAAAATTATATATTTACTACTGTGGCATTTATTTCTAGAGTTGTACCAGTGGTTTCAGAGATGATGGGGCCTTCTGCTTTAAACCAAGCTCTTATGGAAGAGGCGGAGGTTATCCATGGAAATTTGGAGATGGTTTCAATTCCAATGGTCAGTTTTCTAGATGCAATAGAGACCACAGGCAGGGATGTGAAAAATATGGTTTAATTGGTAAGCTCTATTTCACAATTCCTACTAATATATTGTTCAATTCGACATAATCGGGCGAAATTTTTACGATTTAACAGAAATTAAGGAATCGTTATTTTGTTAAGCATTGGATTGTGTGTCTCAGATTTATCATAGAAAGAATCATTTTGAAATCATGACCAGATATAGTTGCTAGATATGTTGATCAACATATATTTATCCGTATGCCGTAAATTTGTCAAGATATGTTGACCCATCTCAATTTGCTCGACCCAAAATGTGATGTAAATATGACATAACTACAGTCCACTACCACGAAGTTTTTGCATCAACATCATTATATAAAACCGTTTGAAATGGAAACACATATAAAAATTTTACATGTACAATGCAAAAAGTCTTTTGATAGCCAAATCATAACCCACATTAATCTAACACATTAACTTGTTTTGTTCTTTTATTTGACCCCACTCATCGATGTGGCGAGAAAAATAACTCAATCCATAGGTTGGGTTGGATTGATTTACAACCTTTTGTTATTGTAATCATGGCTTGGCTATGTTCAATTCAAAAAACAATAATTAAGCTTTAAAGACTTTTCTTCCAGAGATCTTTAACCTTAAACAGCCTAGCGTCCGTTTCCATATTTACAAAGAATTTTCTCCAAGGCGATTTCCAAATTTGAAAATCTTGGGGCATTCGTATGTCTATTGAGGAACATGCATTAATACAATGTTGAAAATGTTTATTAAAGCTTATTGCTGTGGCAAAGATTGTTGAATAGATTAACAAGTTTTCTTAGAAATTTTCGAGTTTTTGAAAAAGATTTAAATTCTCTCCATACCTAGTGTTAATGTATTTAGAAGGTTTTGAGCCCCTGCAGGCAACAAGGAACTTTGACTGTTTTTTGATATGTGCAAGGATATTCCAAACCCATTGAGGCGTGCCATACGCAAAGTCAGAGGTCGCGGGGCCGAAAAAGAAAGAAGAGACTTTCCTCTATCATGTGGTGCTTTCAGATTGAGCTATAAGCATTTAAAAGGATTTTATAGGACCATGAAATTTTTTTAAAAATCCCCAAGCTGTTTAAGGTTAAATAATCAACTCAAGGAAATTTTCCATATGACTATGGTAAATTTTAATCAAATATTTTTGTGGATTTCAATACATAATGTATTATATAATTGCACAAACAGAAATGTATATCTCAAAATTTTTACTTTAACATGCAAACCATTTCTAAAAATCTAGCGCATTTATATTTGTAAAATCGTAACATTTGGTTGATTAGGTGTTGCTATGACTATTTATTTTATACACTTTTCGAAGCAAGCATTATTCTCTCTGAAAGCTTAGAAATTTTTTTCATTAATATTTGGACAATTTATTTACATCAATTCGGCTTGTATAAGCTTTTATTGTAACATTTTTGTTTTTTGATGGTGATCATAGCAGAATTTGATTTTGAAGACTAACATTATATTATATACTAAATGTTAACGGAATTAATTTTAGTTTACCCTAAGTGCAGAAGTGGATTTAGAAATATTGGTTGCTGTGTATGCTCACCTACGTGTCCTAATGGAATGGTAGATATTGGAGTTAGCTGTACTAAGAAATCATATACGAGATCAACCTTTCTTCCAAATTGTGGCAGCAAGGAATATGATGCTGGTTTGTGCTACAACAGATGCAGGACTGGTTATAACGGTGTTGGACCCGTTTGTTGGCAGCATTGCCCAGCTCAATATCCTGTAAATTGCGGTGCAGCATGTGCCACTAGTAGCGCCGAATGTACTAAGGGTGTTGTAAGCATGGTGAGTAAAAAATATTGAAATTTTGACTGTCATTTTTGACGTTTTTTACAAAAGTGTTATCTTAATACCAGGCCAGGAAACGTATTGAACCTGACCTGACCCGAATTATATGTAGACCCGGCCCGTCTTCTTAAATGTTACCCGACTATTAAAGCAAGCAAAAATATATGTTGTTGTTCACAGTAGTGGGAAAAATATAAGCCTTGCCATGCATTGGTTGTCATGTGGCAAAACAGTTGCATGTAACCCCCTGTTCAAACCTATACGTGCAACCAAAAATTAATGTCAACGTTATTGATTAGCCGACATGACTCGATTTATAGTAAAAAGCTTCGACCAGACCCGTTTCCACTCCTGATTCCTACCTTAGTAACTTTTCTCATATGAGCACACATTTATAATAATAATAATGCGTAGTTCAGGCCTAGGCATATTTTTCAAAACATTTCTAACATTATTAAAATTGCAGGAAATTCCTTGTTTGGAAATTTCACTTTAATCTTTTGTCTTGCACAGTATCTGAGTAACTCATTTTAGTAAATCTTACATATTATTCCCATTTTTAGGTTACCTCTGTTCTTGACGTTGTTGTAAACATTGTTACAACTGTTGCATCAGGTGGATCTGCAACCGCAGCAAAGACATCTGCTAAAATGGCAATTAAAAACGCAGCAAGTCAACTTAAAAATTTGACGAAGAACCAAATTAAGACCGCCATCAAGAAGGCTGCAAAGGATACCGCTGAAACATTGGCTGAAAACACAGCAAATGCCTTGTCGAATGCTGCCCAAACCGGTCAATTTAATTGGGCCGATTTAGACCCAACAGGAATTGCTAATGTTGTAAAAGCTTTCAATCATAAAATGTGTCCTTAATAAGTTGGTAATTGGTTTCATGTTATTAAATATATTTATTCTGGAGACTCTTTTCTATTCGATAGAAACCATTAAACTTAAAAAGTTAACATCATAAAAGTAAAATCACAGGAGCAGTATGCTCGAAGCCAATCAAAAAACCTTATTAATTAAACAAAAATCGAATTTAAATGTATTTTAAAGAAATAGGTCAGGAACACTTCTACAAATCTTTGATACTGAACCCAGTGCTTGCAAAAAAATCCTCCAACAAAAAGGCAATAGATTTTAAAATTGTTTAAACTCTTAATATTGTTACTAGTGCAATATATATATATATATATATATATATATATATATATTACAGTTTAAAAATATGTCTATATCAACATCCTATACAAAGAACCAATTTTAATATTAACATCAAGCGATAAAAATAGCAGATCAAATTTAATGAAAATATGTCATTAATCATTCCAAATATCAAAATACATTAGCACACCAATTTAAAAAATCATTTAAAATATATTTAATTGTATTTTACTCCACCACTAGCAGTGGATTAATATATGCTTGGAAATGACATTAGACATCAAAGCAGTAGCAATAAAAATCATTCTGACTTTTATTCAAACATGCATGTGTATATAAGCAGTAATGTATAAGAAGCAGCTATTGATATTGTTTTATTTCAATAAGAGTCAATTTATTGAAAATTTGTTAAGTATTAGGATTTCTACAAAATTCATTTCCCAGTTTTACTAAACCTCTGAGAGAATTATTCCAAAAATTAGTAGAGATAAGAAACATTTTTATGAAAACATATTTTTGTAATGTCTTACATAGCTGAATAATGAATCTGCATTTTTTTAGTAGCAGTAATAGAAATAAACTTGATTTTCAATATAGGAAACAAATAAAGAGAAACAAAAAAATTATTGAAAAAATATGTAACAAAAATCTCCTATTTAATAATATGAAACAACTGACTTTGTACAAGACATAATGCTAATAATTACCAGGGGTCTTCATTTTTATAAAGCGGAGTAAATCATATCCAAAAGAGCTCCATTAGTTGGTTTTAAGAGAATTGCATTTGTTAAAACGACATATATCACTGTGCAGATGGATATGATTTGTAACCTTTACCACTATATGAAAGTACTTCTTCTTTACTGTTTTCTTTAATGGTAGGATGAAGTCTTTCTTTAGTTCGAATTTGAGCGCATAATAATAAGTAATATATATATACTTATGATCATACTATCCAGTAAGTACTATATTACGTACGAAAACTCCAAATATTAAGAGATAGGTAATTATCGGGCAAAATTCAGAAGCGTAGAATAGAAACTAAAAACTATAGGAGCAAAAAATTACGTTTTGCCTAATATTTTACGTCAGGTCTGAATGTAATACCTGAGATACTTACACAGGACATAGGAAATTCTACGAAAAACAATTCCTATTACATTACCCTTCTTTCAAAATTATTTAAAATGAATTCTTGTTTATCTGATAAGTTGAAGCTAAATTCAGTTGGGAAGATATAAAATAGTTTCCTAATAACCAAGCCAAAGTCTAACATTGATTCCACTTCAAAACACTATAAAGAGAAAAAGTCATTAAGGGGATTGCAATTATGTTAAAATAATATTCCAAATGCAAAATATTTTTGATGTGTACATGTAGAAATTAGCTCTAGCATAGGGTTAGGCCTCATACTACTAGATATTGGTTTCCATAGTCATACACATATACATTGATTTTGAATAGCTGACACCAGGAAAAGCAGGATTAGCAAAGTTCTAAAAATACCTAAACTAGTGTCAATGTGGCTTGCAGTAAGTTCTTAAATTACTATTTGGATTAAAAACAGTGACGTTTTCTGATTATAATGGTTTGCTCTCAATAATTCCAAAATTGCAATATATTGCAATGTCATAATGCTATTTAATTTATATTGCAATATATTTATTTTGCATTTATTGCAGTACAATATTATTGGGGTAAATTATTGCAAGTCCGTGCTCAAGAGCATGTTTTTTGAGATGAATGCCCACATGAAATTCATAACAATGCTAATTAATATTGAGGGATGCATATGAAGTCTTAGAAAATTTGTGTTGAAGTGTCTTCTTGTACAAGAATAAATTATATCCTTAGAAACACATCCCTAAATATATATTCTGTGTCCAAGAAGTTCGTTTTGGAGAAAATTTTGAAAGTCTATATTTTTGCATGATCTCAACTTTACTTTATATACATGTATGTCTGCTGTCATTCAAATGTTTACATTCAGTGGGACATGTGCAACATGTATAAATTTGTATATATAAAATCCATATTAGAGTCCTGTGGACTCTATTAGAACTGGTGAGTTCCCCGAGTTGAGAACCACGCTAGCGTGAAGCTGTGAGAAGGAAAGAGAATAATAATAATAATGACAACAATGCGTGGACAGGTAGCGCAGTTTGCTAGGTGAAGATAAGCAACTGTGATTGTGACCACAAATCTAAATGACTTAGTTCACAAGGTAGGACCTTTGTTGTCAACTTCCTAGCACATTGTGAGTCGAAAATCAAGGAATGGGCATTAATTTCAAGCATGAAAGAGTGAAGGCGCGCAGTTCCCGAGAGTGTGGACTCAAGAAGTGGCAAAATTGGACCCAAACTGACCAATGGAGAGCGGCACAAGTGGACAGATGAACAGAACAGAACAAAACAGCATTGGAGTGTAGCAGAAGAAACAGACCAGATGAGAGGGGTTATAAGAAAAGAACTTTAGCTGTTATTAACAACCAAATTTACTAACCACAATAGGACTCAAGAATCTTCAGAAAACCATGCCTCTTTTGCATTTATTTAGAGCTTCAGCAATCTCTGTAGTACTTGTTCTTGTTTATTTGTTTTTTTGAAAGTTAGTCTCTTTGAAAAATATTTTTTAACGTGTTATGACAGAAAAAAATCAGGAAATGACTAACAATTATTCTTTCATGTGCTGATCACACCCAGTATAGAGAGTTAAGCTAACTGATCCTCATATTACCCCCCAAGGTCCCGTTCTGCTACTATAAAATCAGTATAAGGTCAAAAAAAATCAGTGGCGTCAAATATATTAAAAATCCGATTGGTTAGTGTTTTGAAAAAAATTTCTTTTGTGAATTTCGTATATAAAAGACCATTTTTGCATGCTTTTTTCAATTTCATGTATATTAGAACAAATGTAATTTACTAATATACAGTAGTTTGTCGACTTGAATGAAACGTTCAATCCAACCAATTTAAAATATTTTCTTAGAAATTTTAGCCTATTTTTATGGTGAACATTTATTTTATAGCGCTATAATCATAATTGTTGTAAAACTAAGCTTACAAATTAAATTTAAAAAACGTAAATATCAAGAGATTTTTTTAAATTACTTGTAAAGTATAGTCCAATATTGAATTACGATATGAATTGAATCACATTTTCAATAAGTTCTGATATTATTTTGTTTTTATTTGCATCAAAAAAAGCATTTTATTTTATAATCCCACGCGTTACTTTAAAGAAACAAACCGCTTTGTCCAAATTTTGAACAACAGTATGCAGCCTGCTAAGAAATTTGGAAATCCTTTGATTTAGACAAATCAAAGGGTCTATTTGCTCTCATGTAATGGTAACGATTTATGCTTGGAATTATCACTGTGTCTGAAGTACAAACAAATAATATTTTTCTAAAAACTTTCAAATATACTGACTTTTAGTAAGATACTCAAAAAACGTTTAATTATTTACGATTTATGCAATGACCAACATTTTTTTAAACATGCGATTTGCTGTAAGTGTCAATAGGTAAAGCAATTACCACTTTTTAGAAGTGTTCAACATACTGGAAAATATCATCTTTGAATGATGTACACAAGCTATCATCAATATTTGAAAATATGGTAAAAAATTAAAACATTAGATCTGAATGTTTTAAACTAAGCATAAAATTTATAAAAATATTGAGAATTTCTACTGAAAAACGGCTTAAAGTTCTAAATGCTATTCAAAAAATAACATTAATGACCATGGGGTTGCAAAGAGCTCAAGTTCTACATTGAAAATGTATTTTATGCATAACTGGGGTCACTAGAGACCTCATGGTAATTATAGTTCTACTGAAATATCAGAGGGCCTAATACGTTAAATAATTCAAAATACTTAATTTTAGAATGTTGATAGGATCACTAGTCACTCCAGTGTTTTTAGAAGGCTAATTCTCCACTTGAAATCATTTCTGTAAAATTTTATTCACAGCTTCCAAATTTCACTTAAGTGTCACAGTAATCACAATGTAGACATTGCTAACGAGATGCCTAAAACTCTACATGTACTGTAATTCGTTTTTTCTAGAATGCTGACGAAAATATCACACTGATTAAAATTCATATTCAATCATTTTGAGATGCATGTCACCAAACAATCTGCTTGGGCATAATTATATACCATTGTTTTTTAACACCGGAAGATTTTAGTGTACAGTTGCTATTGTAGTTATATAGTTTTGCTCTCTTAGTTTTACGTACTACCGAAATAACAACATTTGATAATAATTTTTTGCTGGTTATCAGTGCAGTTTTTGCATTAAATCCACGAAATAAATTTAAAAACTATTCTTCACGTATAATTGACAATTCTGGTATACCTGGAAAATATGCAAACCCAATTTTTCCTTTGTTTTCCAAACATCAGAAACTACATCAAAAATAAATATTATAACTTTTAAATTTATATGAATCATCAAGAATCATAGATTCAACTTTTCAAATAACAAAATTCTAAAGTTTGGGCTGCATTTTTCAAAATTTTTTCTTGTACAAAATTTATATTTTAATTTTAAGAGCCTAGTTGGGCATGTTAGTAATTAGGAGCCTAATCTTATCCCTTTCTTATATATTTTTTTAAATTTTTTGTTTTATATATTTGATTCAATATTTCTGCTTCATTATCGTAAATAAAAATTTATGAATCCACTGAGAAGACCTCATAACTCAAAATCGTGAGTTCCACAAGTCAAATGTTGTTTATGATTTTTGTAATGCAATTTTCAGCTGATAATCTGCAACCGCCAGTAAAATCTTGCAAAAACAGTCAGCGTCCAGTCACTTCTAATATAATGTTTTCATATAAAAAAGCATACTTTAACTATCTTATAATTCCTGGTGAAAATACTACCAGATTTTCTGAAGTCATATAGATATCACTTTAGTTCGTAAAGTTTATATAAAAGCTAGGTAGCAGAGATATTGCCTTTTGCATTTTGAATGTTAGAAGCTTGCACCAATCAAGAATTTGTGGATGACATTGAAACTCCAATCCAAAATTCAATCTATAACGATGTATTCTTCGCCATGCATTACTTCAGTGTCGGATACAGAGGGAGGGGAGGGGGCTCCATTATGATAGTGCAAGCAAACAGAGATGTCTTAGTACGCAATCATAAAGATAGCATTGTATTTTGCCTTGCCTTTTTTAAAAATATTTCTGTATCCGCTACTCCTTAATATATTATCTAGAAATACATTTACATCCATATCCAAAAATAGCGTTTTTGTGGCAGTATGCAGTAAATGGCATATAATGGTATAACTAGGTGTGGCTGAAATATTTTTTGGATGGATATGGAGCTTAAATAATGACATAAAACTATAGAATTGTATTTTTACTTGTTTTACAAAAGTTTTGCTGTAAACAATTTTTTCTAAAAATTACGTGATAATTACCAATGCGGTATTTACATAATGCGTTAATAAAACAACCAGAAGAAACGATATCCTACTAGGCAAAAAGGCACTAACCAACAAGATTCTTAATCAATTGGAAAACTAACCCAACCGTAACCCCTTATCCATAACCCAATTATAACTGAAGCATTCAGCAATACAAATCCTAGAAACGAATGGCCAAATTATTGAAAATTGCTGATAGTTCCGGGATAGCATGGAATGGGACAGATATAAATTGTCATGGGACGGGAAAAATATGCTCATAGACAAGTTTAATAATAGTTAATAAAATATCTTAAAATTTAAACAAGTGAAGAAAGAAGCAAACAGTAATTATTCGTTTTGAAGGTTCAAAACCTGTTCGCATGGCTTGAATACCGTGCATACGTGTTTGGCCAACAATGTCTCAATCGGCAGCCCATCAGAAATTATAATTTCCTTGTAATATGAAAAGCTTTTCTTTTTTAATTTACCAAATAGATCGGTTTATTTAAAGTAAATGACTTATTCAAATAACATCTGCAATACTTTGAAGTATTAAGACATAAAATGAAACGTCTATATAAAACGTCTCCATTTAACACCCGTTCATTTGTGTTCTTAACAGCATGAAATTAATTCCGATTTTTGTTTGCCTGCTTCTTCTTGTTACCCCATCTTTTTCTCAAATGTGCTGGAAACGAACTTATGGGCGCGGTGTTGGTACGATTCCATCACAATGTGACATCGACTTGGAAAAAAGTGGGCTATTGTGTTATCCCAGCTGTAAGAGCGGTTACACAGGCGTATCTTTTGTATGCTGGCAGGTACATACAACTAATGCTTCAAATCCCACTTTATTATAATAAAGAAACATATTATTTGACTAGCTTATAAGCGAATTTCTCCATTTCATATGCTATCTTAAAACAACAACCGCTTTTGATTAATAAATATGATCAGATAGCTTAAGGTAACCTTCAAGCGAAATTTCCAGACTTTTATGAAATTAGAATTAGTGTGTATATATGCTTAATACTGTAAATGCCACATCGTAATGTAACGACTGTGCGATTGATAGGGCTGATGAGTGACATGTGCTATAAATACTTATTACTGTTTCTATTATTTTTAGAATTGCCCCAGTGACTTCAGGGATGATGGCGCTTTCTGCTTCAAACCAAACAGTTATGGAAGAGGCGCAGGATATCCATGGTTAGCTGGTGATGACCTCGATTTTAATGGTCAGTTTTCTAGGTGTAATAGTGGAAACAGCCAAGGATGTGAACTATATGGTTTAATTGGTAAGCTCTAATTTTAAAACCCTTTCAGGTATATTTCAATTGGACAGAAACGGCCTAAATTTATACGAATAGGCTCAAATTAAGATAAATTAGGGAATCGTTGGATTTGTTATGCATTTGACTATGCGCCTCAGATTTACAATAGACGGATGAAATGAATTGAATTAGCTGGATATATTGATCTTTGATGAATATATTTTTTTGTATACGCCTTTGAGGTAGACCCAAAGCACACACACCAAGGCCCACGGCAAGGCTATGAGTGTTAATTCAATTATTTTTGTACATGGAAATTAAATTCATTCATGTGCCACATGTATATAACTACTAGTGCTGAAACCAGTGCGGTATTACAAAACTATTAAAATTGTGAGAAAGGTTGCAAGGATTTTCTATTGGTGTAATTACAGTTCTATTAATCTATGTTTTTGCATTTCAACTCACGCTCACACTATCTTAAGAGATATCAAATTTGTGGAAAAAGGATGCATCAATTCCACCATTTGTAAATTCGGCTTGTTTTGATATATACAATAGATTTCAATTCATTCATAAAGTTCTAAACTTATCATTTAATCTTTTTTATCAACACCATTTTGAGTATAACTATATATCTATTCTTTATTAAATTTTGATTGAATGCGGTCATTCTCATATCTAATATTACATGTATATAGCCGTAAAATTCCTCCAATTTGAACAATAGGTAAATCAGTGATTTGGTATTAAACAAAATCTATATATATTTATATATATATATTTATATATAAATTTGATTTCAACACATAAAAATATACCAATTTTATTTTGACAAATATGAATTGAATGTATTTTTCATATTACCTTGAATATGAATATGGCTGCATACATGTATGTAACCAAGCAAGCGCCATTTTTAAGGATCCGGTTAATTTAAGAAGGAATCCGGTTAAGGTATATTGGGTGGCACAGTGCTAATAATTATTTTTACAGAAATGTGTATTTTAAATTTTACTTTTAATATGCGGCATTTTTAAACATCGAGCGCATTTTTTCATTTGTATGAACTTATGATTTGTATGACGAGGTATTGCAATAATCACTTACTTTTTATAACATTTTTGAATAATGTTGGCATAAATATTTGGAGCAGAGATGGAATGGGCAGGGGCTGAGCTTATGCGAATTTTTTAGGCCATGTCTATCCTAGATTTGAAGACAGGTTGCACCAATTCAAATATGTACCAGCTTTCTTTGCATCATTTTTACTTTTGGCCATGATCATCATCATAATAATAATAATAATAATAATAATAATAATAATAATAATAATAATAATAATAATAATAATAATAATAATTAATAATAATAATAATAATAATAATAATAATAATAATAATAATAATAGACTTAAATTCTCAAACAGAATACAAACATGAACAAGAAAAAAAATAATAACGGAAATATTAGCACACGCTAGTTGAGTAAAAGCATTTTACATAATAATTAAA
The DNA here is from genome assembly GCA_900660155.1 of Hofstenia miamia. Taxonomy (NCBI): domain Eukaryota; kingdom Metazoa; phylum Xenacoelomorpha; order Acoela; family Hofsteniidae; genus Hofstenia; species Hofstenia miamia. The sequence continues at coordinate 948,386 of CABFPE010000147.1, read as the reverse complement.
CAAATTGGTAATATCAAATAAAACTCTTAATTCCATTAAACATAGTAAGACTTGTAATGGAGAGAAATTATTAGCATTATATGCTGCATGTAAACGAACTTAATTTAGTTTACCCTAAGTGCAAAAGTAGCTTCGTAAATATTGGTTGTTGTGTGTGCTCACCTAGTTGCCCTAACGAGATGGTAGATATTGGGGTCAGCTGCACAAAGAATTCCTATACTAGATCAACGTTTCTTCCAAATTGTGGCAGCAACGAATATAATGCTGGTCTATGCTACAACAGCTGTAGTACTGATTTTAATGGTGTTGGGCCCGTTTGTTGGCAGCAGTGCCCGGCAGAATATCCTGTAGATTGTGGTGCAGCATGTGCCATTAGTACCGCCGCTTGCACAGAAAGCGTTGTAGACATGGTGAGTAACAGATATTTCATTGTTGATTCAAAAGAGCTATGTTTATACTTTGATAAATCTTAGCTTTCTCATATGAGCACAAATAATAATAATGTTTAGCTCGAGCCTAGGTATTTTTACAAAATTTCGAACGCAACTCAAATTGTATACCAAATTTCATATTTAGATATATACATTTCAATCTTCTTTTCATATACCTTAGTAAGAAATTTGTAGTTACTTATAAATATAATACTTTTTTAGGTTACATCTGTTCTTGACGTTGTTGTAAACATTGCTACAACTGTTGTATCAGGTGGATCTGCAACCGTAGCAAAGACATCTGCAAAAATTGCAATTAAAACCGCAGTAAGCCAACTTAAGAATTTGACGAAGAATCAAATTAAGAACGCCATCAAAAGTGCTACAAAGGATACATCAGAATCTTTGGCTGAAAATACTGCAAATGCCTTGTCGGATGCCGCCCAAACTGGTGAATTTAATTGGGCCGATTTAGACCCAACAGGAATAGCTGATGTTGTACAAGCTTTCAATCATGAAAAGTGTCCTTAATCAAACGGTTATTGGCTTCATATTATTCAATATGTTTATTCTAACGACGCATTATTCAATTACGTGAAATCATAAAATAAATGCTTGAAAGTTTTGGGTTGCTGCCTTTTTCTGCATGCAATTAGGGAAATTGTCCGAGATGTTCTTTAAGTTACAATGATATGTTTAGCAAAATATATTTTACAAATTTTTGGAACTTATCTATTTCACATAATATTAAAATTAAAACCCAGCATTTCATAAAAAGCCTTCTTATGTTAATAATTACATGTAAAAATTAGAACCTTTCCAATAAATAGAGAAAAGTGCTTGACTAAGGAAATGCTATTCCACATAAGTAATTGAATCAATGTTTGCAAAAACATGCGTATGGCCGATAACATCAATGAATTGATTCTTAATTGTTATAAACAAAGTTAATGTAGATAAAATATCAATACTTTTTTGATCATTTTCCATCCCATTTTTTGTGTTTACAGATTTATGCAAAAAAGCAAAATTTATGGCAAAGAACCCTGGTAAATAAGTTTGCAAAATTTTTGCAATTGCCCAAGTTTTGAAATTTGTACAATTTGCAAATCTTAAATAAAGAGTTCATTTGATTGATTAAGCATATACATTAACGACAAACCATTTCGAATATTTTGGAAACAAATACAGAAGCATGTCTACTTTTTATTCGCTTACAATTGCATATTTAATTATTTTTATTTATATAAGTAAAATGTATGCGAATTTTTTTACTGAAAGAGAAGTGCGTATAAACTAGTCATACCTTTTGCGTCATTGTACTAAGCTATGTTCTACCAAAAACCTATTTTGAAGATAAATAATTCTAAAATACCAAATATGCATAGATGTGAATCTAGTATTCATTTGAGTACATATAATGCAGGGGCCGATTTAGGGGCGGGAGAAGTCCGTTATTCTTTTCAAAAACTATCTAGATATTATTTCAAATTCTCGATCTCTTTTATGAATATTGTAATAAACTTGAAATGGTTTTCGTTAGAAAACATGTTTTTCAAAAACTTTTCTGCTTCTCTTGAATATAAGGATTCTTAAACCACTCAATGCAAGCATTTAAGTGTTTGTAAAGACCCTCAAAAATCATTGCATTAACTTGTAAATATGATGTGATTTTGTATTATTTGCAAGTCAATTAGCGTTCTATAATCATTTTTGGAAAAAAATTTAAAACCCTACTCACAATTTTCTTGATATAACGTCAATTATTTCATAAGTTATTCACATTATAATTTGATTTGCGATTATTTACAGTTTCTTGTCTAAGGAATTAGTTTCAAATTCGCTCACGATTTTCATGAATAATTCCTATAAAATGCCAAATTTATGTCGAGTAAAACCAATATTTGCCATATAGTAAAAAACTGGCCACTTTTCAAAATTTAACTATCATTAGTTTTCACACTATATTAATTAATAGTTCAAAATATTGCCAAATACTCGAGGAATTTGTACCACACGCAACCTGCTTATGCTCCGATTCATGGATCTTAGAATCCTCAAAATCGACAAAATAATTATTTACCAATTATAATATTCAAGTTATATGGCCACTACATTCACCAGATCTAGTACCCATAGAGAACATGTGGCAGATTCTGAAGGATCTGAAAAAATTACAGAGTTACATCCTTGAATCGCAACTCCAAATAACTCAAGAAGTTAGAGTCCGTTTAATGGATTCAGTTTCAAGACGTTTATCTGCGTGTCACGCTTTGCATGGCAAACTTGTCAAATAACTTTGTCACCAGGTTACAAGCTGAGGCTATTATATTTTCAAATATATTTTATAAAACTCCATTTGTCTTTCGTTTGTTATCAAAAATGTGTTTATAATGTGGCCACTTTTTTGACTTGAGCTATATATTTTATATTGATATAAGTAAACCTTCATAGATTGATAAATATCTGTAATACAAACAACATTTTAACATACCCCTCTTAAGTTGGCATAATTTTTTTCAGATGATAGACCTTTCGTACTTACTTAGATGGTCTTTGACTAAGAACTAGGAACCAAAAGTCATTAAGCTGATTCATAAATGCCTGTCATGTGAAGATATTTTTTGTAAGTATGATATTGAGTCGTTGTACAGCGATTGAACTTACAGTTTAACAATAGTTTTTGGAGCGAAAAGGTATATAGCAGACAACTATCCTCAAAATGAAACCATAATTTTGAAAAATGAAGTATAATTTGTTCAAGTATATAAAATTAAGCAACAACATGAGTGGAAACAAATAATGAAAATATTATGTATCTTAGTATTATAGTATTACTAATAAAACTGTAATTTGTTATTGAATATCTTAACAAACTGTGTGATATTAGCTGGTGATGGCGCATCACCAACTAGATTGCATAACAAACCAAAGAACTCTAAATATTTAAAACTCCTTCGCCAAACTAAATCTGTTGCCCATTTACAATAAGCAAATGTTGATCTTATATACAAAATTGATGACTAAATATTTCAAAATACTAAACTAAGAACGAAAGCAACTTAGCCTGGTTGACAATAACCAACACTGCTGCTACAATTGTTCTTTATTTTCATAATACAAGCAATATGTGATCAAACAGTTATTTTAATTTTAGTTATATTACAATTTATTTTGATAATTATGTCTTTCAAATAAGCAGGTTCTTCTAATAATTAGAATTGATTTTGAAAGATAAAAAAAAATTTTTTACAAAATATCTCTGTTCGTCTTGAATAAAAGTTTTCTTAAAAAACTAGCCTCTAATGTGCATAAATATAAATATTAAAGTTTTTGCGAAGAACTTCAAGAATCATTGCAATAGTAGTAGTTAATTGTAAATTTGAAATAAAGCCTTCTCTGCTCACTATTTTTTTACTATCAAAATGTCTATTTTTAATTGAAGAACCCAATGCTACGTATTCCTAAATCACATTATATTATTTTACCCTCGTCGCACAGTGCCGTTAAGTTAAGTTAATTGCTAAGTTAAGGTTCAGCTAATCCCGTCGCACACTGCATCTTTTGATGAAAATGCGTTCAGACGAGCATCTTTTTGATGCATGCTTTTTTGATGCATCAGTCAAAATTTGGGAGCGTTCAGACGAGCGTCTTTTTGATGTACCTCAATTTGATGAAATTGCGTTCAGACGAGCATTATTTTGATGCACGGCAACTTGCTTATTCATCAATTAAGTTTAATAGGAATTGTGTTTTTCTATCACTGGGAAGATTATAATCAACACCTCAATTACTAATTCAAAACGTTATAATCAAAAAGAATTTGATTGGATGTTTAATTCTATAGATATTGTTACATAATACTGCCTAGAATAACTAGTTCATTACTGATTGTTCAAAAAAAACGAAATGACCTGTTTAATGTTTCTAGAGCCTGGTGGTATAGCAATACTGAAACCAATACCGCTAAATTATGAAAATTCCGAAAAATACTGATAACGTAGTATCTTTCCTAAAATATTGATCGGTACATTATTTAAAAGTAGGCTGTGTATTGTATGCAAGCCCGCGGTTCAATACTTGCTGTATGAAAACCTTGAACATTTTGTTGGAGGCTTAAGATATAGCACTTTAGAAAATTACGAAATTTCTTAAGAAAATTCTATTAATAATACAGTTACACTTATATGGCTAATTAGCCCACAAAATGTTGTCGTAATACTTTCACAAAAACGAGCTACTAACAGATTTTTCTTAAAAGTCAGATTTACAAAATGTGCTCATTCAGATTAAGGTGTATTTGTTTCTTTGCAATGCAAAAATCATAATTATGAAATTAAATCCTTTTAATTTATGCTCGAAGTCGAAAGGTCCGTTCTATTGCATAAGCTATTTTTCTTTTGTTACATTTACCACTGCATGGAAATTAACGTATATGAATGCGTTAACGTGGAAAGATGGAACGCGTTAAATATAATTCCTCTCAGCCTTAATTAAGGCTAAGTTTGCAAGCCATTTAGTTTCGCTGAACTTGATATTCTCACATATATTTCACCAACAAAAAAATCGATTAGTGTCTTTAATCACGGCTTGGCGATTTGCAGTACAAAATACGAAAAGTAGCAATAAATCCTCTTCCAAGTAGGGAATTAGTGTAAATTTTTGTCCAAATATACAATACAAAGAATATAAAAAATTCCCATCAAATTTGCTTGGCAATAAAAAAAGCGTTCATCAAACAATTAAAGGTTTTCAAAAGCAAAGAAGTAATTTAAATTTCTAGAAATATTTTATCAAAGCAAAGAAGTAATTTAAATTTCTAGAAATATTTTATCTCAAAGTAGAAAGGTTAGAGCCACATTTCTGCTTCTGTATTTCTATATTCGATGATTTTTATGAGGTCAAATCATAAATTTTTAAATGCAGAAAGATGATTGTTTATTGTTAATGGCCTCATTATATTTGAAGGTGATTTTTGTCATTTTCAAGGAAGCAAATCACTCCAAAAGGTGCATAGATGTGTACAATAGCTAATTCTTTAATTTGGTTGCTTAAAATGATTTGTTGCATTAAATCTTGGTCTGTGGAGAAGTGTGTTTGCAGCCTCATTTTTGTTAATTTTACTGCAAATCGCCAGGCAGTGATTACTTATTGATAAGCTACCAAATCACAATGTACATGATCCTAGTGAATTGCATTTGATTCCAATACAATTTACGCTATTACACAAAAATTGTCCACTTTTATATCAAGTTTCAAATTTAGAATTTATTAGAAATCTCTTCTTTAAATTTGATATTCACTCATGTATCCTAAGTACCTTTTACCATCATTCAGCATCAAGTAATGTTAAATATTTTTAAATTTGATATTCACTCATGTATCCTAAGTACCTTTTACCATCATTCACCATCAAGCAATGATAAATATTTTTAAATTTGATATTGGTTTAAACATCTATCTAAATTTATGTGGTTAATTGGATGGAACAAGATAAACGCTTTGTTTTGCTGGTCTTGACTAACTTTTGGAAGGCAGAAAAGCACATGCAATCTTGATAGAGCATTTGCTAATGTCTTAGATATGTAAATTCTAAAGAGATTTATTGATATCAGTGGTTGTTTGGCAAAATTTAATTTACTATTTAGAGGTTGTGATGAAATTGAAAATTCACAGAAAAGAGAATGAAAATTTTTCAAACGAGTATAATCATGGAGTTCTGCTATATTTTAGCAGCATATCTTGAAAAAATTTTTCCAGGTTTTACTAAAAGTATTTAATACCTTGAGTCTTTGAATAAATGCAGCAAAACATAAAAAATTCAATTACGTTATCGTTAGTTATCCTAATAACTGTAAATGAGGTTACATTCAATAATTTTTTGCAATGTAAACAGTAAAAAATTTCCAGTTGAAACTTAGTCAGTTGCTAACAATTGCTTAAAAACTTCTTTGATTGCAAGAAAAACTCATATGTAGCTTCTGTATAATCCGGACATTTAGGTGATGCACAAGCTAAAATTTAACAATTCTCACCGCATGTATTACATGTACAATGTTTTCTTTTTTTTGTACTGCTTTCAAAGGATTTATCTTTCAATAAGGAACTTCTTCTCTATCTCGATTGTGTATCTCAGTTTCTTATCGAAGAGAAGAGGTTTAGTATGTGTCATGAAACTTCCGATTTTATTCAAGATAATCTTGAGAATATTAGAAATGCATTTGAACACGTAATTGAAAACCTTAGTGCTAAATGTACTGAAGTCACATATTTATTACGATGTGACCCCCCTAATCAAAGTTCAAATTTCAAAAAAATATCAACATTTTGTTATAGCCATAAATGTATTGGTAAGATATCTACTTTTCCCAATTACCTTTTACCATAATTCACCATCAAGCAATGTTAAATATTTTTAGAAATTTTGGTTTAACATCTATTTAAATTTATGTGGTTAATTGGATGGAACAAGATAAACGCTTTGTTTTGCTGGTCTTGACTAACTTTTGGAAGGCAGAAAAGCACATGCAATCTTGATAGAGATAAAACTTTTGATACCAGAAAAGTCAAACCAGAAGAATCTTTTATAAAAATGTGATTTTCTCAAAATAATTTTTTTTGAATTTTGAAAGATTCAGAAAATGATTACTCTAAAGATTTTTAATGGATTATGCTGATTTTTTTCATGGTATGTTCCAGATGTATTACTTAGGTTCTGAACAATGCTCTAAGGAAAGTAATTATATCCAAGTTTGCCGTGAAAATCAATGTCACAAGAAATAGAAATCTTTGCAAAAAAACTTAGCAGCTATTAAAAATGCTCATAAATATATAACTAAACATTATTAAGCTTAGATCCTAGTTCAGGACCTAGAAGAAGGGTTATGGATTCAAGTAACAAAAGAATTTTTGAGCGATATATGCACATTTTGCTGATATCATTCCTTTAAAATTGCCCTTTTCTGGACATTTTTTGACAAATTAGTTAAATGTCAAGGTCAAGTTAATGTCATGCTACATCAAAATTTTTCTTAAACTAAGACCTATCTAATTATAACATAAGCAAACTTAAGAAATGGCTTGATTAGGGGGGTCCCACTTTCTATTCGAGTTAGTTATATATATAGATTTTGTATTTTCATATGCGTGTAATTTCTAATTCTAAAAACGATTAAAAGTACGCAAGACCTCATAAAATGTAATTGATATTATTTATGAAATAATTGACCTTATATCAAATGCGGTCCAAGAAAATTGTGAATGGGATTGTAAATATTTTTTTCAATAATGATTATAAAACGCTTATTTATATATTATCGCAATATTCATAAAAGAGATCGAAAATTTAAAATTATGTCTAGATCGTTTTTGAAAAGAAGAACTGAGTTCTCCCTCCCCTGCATTATATGTACTGAACTGGATACTAGATTCACATGCAAATTTGGTTTTTTTAGAATTATTAAACTTTGCGACTCAGCTGCCATTTCTTGATGCTGAAAGACTTGTTAATGAATTTTTAGTTTTCTATCATCGAAATAGCTTCTATTGTATATCAAAAAAAAATCTTATTCGAGATTTTGAAATGCAAAATGTATCTACTGGCCTACCGAAAATTTGTAAATATTTTGATTAAATCTCTCCGATTACGCTATGACAAACATTACAAGTTCATCACTACTATGCAAAACATGCAATGGCAAAATTGTTGATGCATTGAAGAAATTCATCTCTCTAAATGGTACTAAGTTAAGCGTAATGGTATCACTGGAGTTTGTGTTTGGTGGTGATGGTGGAGGTTTCGTCTAATACGCTGGAAAGTCACAGGTTTAAATATGGTATTAATAGTAATCGCTTTTGATTCATACTCTAAATGGATGACCGCTTGTTCAGGTAATTTAGAGCAAAATCCAGGACCAGATTCTCTGATGGGTTATACTGATGCTATGTTAAACAAATGAAGAAGGATGACTTAATTATGATCATACTTGATATGCAATCTAAATACAGTACAACTGCTTTTGACACTACTAATTCTGGTGAACAACAGAAGGTGACATCTTTGATTAACAAACGCAATCAAGATCAAATAGATGCTAGGGAAAAATATTCTGAAACAATCAAAGAAGAAATTTCTTAGTTGCATAAGGATATAAAGGAAAAGTTAAATGAAATCAGGGCAGTTGTTAAGAAATCAGATGAAACTTTGGCTAAACAACGCTGGATTTATGCAGTCTCTACCTCTGATAGACAGGTATTATCAGGTGATTACCGATATTGTGTGCGAATAAGCGGTTTCAAAGAACCGACAGAGAAAGACTGACCTGAACGTATTTCGAAAAAAAAGGAAAACGTTGAAAATTTTTTGCAGCACCTAGATATCAATGAAACACTGACAGATATTTGACGCATTGGGAAGTATAGCACGGACCGGAAGTCTCCCCGCATGGTCGTTGTTAAGTTCAAATCAGAATAGACAGTAAGAACACTGGTGGCATCTGCAAAAAAATTAAGAAATTATGCAGAAGAAAATGTATTTCTTTCTCCAGATTTGGGCAAGAAAGATCGGAAAACTGAACAGAAAGTTCTGAAAAAGAGATATTAATCGATAACAAACAACAACATAAGTAAAGGAATCTTAAAAATAAGAAACCTTCAACTCTTCCAAGAAGACAAATTGGTTGATTTTGATTGACTACGTTACAGCAAAAAACAGAACTATGAACAGTACTATGAACTTAGAAAAAAAGTATGTGATAAAGTTGATTCTTCGGCATTTACCATTCCCTATTGATACTGTCATAATATTAATGGAATAAGATCGAAGTTCTTTCAGTCTCAGAAATTTATTGAATATCATCATAACCTCTCTTTTGTTGCTCAACAGGAGAGTAAAATTGGGGAGGATTCCACAAGATTTGTCCATCGATCTTGATGACTTCTACCTTTTTCAACAAAATCGTTCTTATGATGCTGGTGGCGGGTTGATGACGTACATTAGCAGAAATGGGCTATACATGAGCTGCGGCTTGCCTCTAGTATAAATCATGAGGACCAGGAACTTCAGATTATTTCGGTAAGTCCAAGATTTTTACCACGTAGCATTTCGTGTATTTCTATCGCCACAATCGCATCTATTATCAAAAATCCACAGGTTAGGACTGAGGTTGATCGCTGTTTTGAAACACTTATTTTATTCATACTTCTTGAGACTTTTTGAAACTCTTCAAATGGATATCAATTTGCATATCAGCCTGTCTTATCTACTACTGACGCCATAGCTGTGTTACTAAATAGCATCGATTTTCATCTGGATGACTGCGATACATCAGTGGTCAGGCTAGTCTCTTTGGGCTTCAGCTCAGCTTTCAACACTGTATTACCAAGCGTATTGAACAGAATATTTAAGGATAACTTACGATCAGGCGATAAATGGTTTAGGTTCTGGCTATCCACCTATCTTTCGGATTGGAAGCAGAGGTTTTAGCATTTGATAGCAGTTCCTCTAAAGAACAGGACATATTGGTCGGTATTTCTCAGAGAGGTACGAATTCGCCGTTGTTGTTCATAAATTATACTAATGAAATCAGTTTAAATATGAAACAAGTTGTCCAAAACTCGACTAATACAGTCGCCAACTTTTGATACGATGTTCTGATGATAACACCTTCGTAGCCGTAGCTACTGTTAAGGCATTGAATCCAGAGGAAAATTTAGATAAAGCTCAGCAATTTTTGAACAAATTAACTTATCAATTTGATCGCATGAATCTCATAAACAACCAAGATAAAGCCAAAGAAATCGTCTTTAGAAACAAATCTTTAAAAATCTAAAGCTCTAAAAATTTGGAGTTGAACATGAACTTTCACTCAAGAACGTTCCACCAATCCGCGTGTCGAGTTATAAATATTTGGGGATAGCTATCGATGAGAAACTTTCCTTCAGTAAGCATATGTCTGACCTGCTGAAGACAATTTACTTCGTCTCTAACACAATAGCATATGTCGCTAGATTTCTAAACACAGTAGCTCGCAAATACACATCTTACATATGCTTCGGTTGCTTGGATTTATCATATAAACTAAAAGCAGAAAGACAGGCTGAAAAGATCTCTGAAACACATTTCAAGGATGTTGAATTTACCCAAGCAATGGACACTTAACATTGTTATTACCACAATTCAAAACGAGTTTGCTTCTTTTGTATCGAGAATTGTAAGAAAATCCGAAACACGCTTAGCATCACATTCTAATCACTGAGGACACTAACTATTAGGAGAAGCGAAGAGGGTCATCAAATACAATATATTGCCGAACTTCGGTAAGGTTCAACGCATTTGTGGCAGTTGCCAGTCGATTCATGACTTATAAATCTCTACCATCACCAATTTAGCGTTACTTTATTTTGTAAATTTTTCTTTCCTTTTTATCATGTATTTATTTATGATACGGGAAATAAAGCATTATTATTATTATTATTATTATTATTATTATTATTATTATTATTATTATTAATAATCTTATTATTATTATCATTACTATTATTAGTATTTTGAATTTCCAGACTTACTAAAAAAATCAGATATAACTCCTATATATAAAAAGGTGAAAACCTAAACGGAAAAAAATTATAGACCCATTTGTAGTACACATTCTTTAAGCAAACTCTTTGAAAAACTGTTGTATGTTCAAATAAACGCATTCCTAAAATCTGAAAACATCCTATCACATAAAAAATTTGGATTTCGCAATGGCCATAGCACCCAAGACGCAATTCTATCTATTACTCAACAAATAAAGTCTAATATATCTCATAATAACTGCAGTTGTGTAGCATTATTAGATTTAAGTAAAGCATTCAATTCAATGAATTTTGATATTTTGCAAGACAAGCTTATAAATTATAATTTTGGTGCAAACTAAATTAATTGAAAAATGAACCTCTTAAAAAATAGACAGCAGCACGTAATAAAAAACAGTAAAAAAATCAAGTTATATTACGACTGAAGGCACTGTACTTGGCCCTATTTTATTTGCAATTTTTGTAAATGATATAATAAAACATATTAAAAACAGCGACATTTACCAATATGCTGACGACACATGCCTAATAAGTACCGCAAAAAATGCTTTTGATGCTACAAAAACCTCCAAACAGATGTAGAAAAATTAAACAATTATTTTACTAATAATCAACTAAAACTAAATATTGAAAAAAGTTAATTTATAATTTCTTCACCGATGGCACAAAGAAATCTAATAAGTGATATAGAACTAAAGATAAATAATAAGCCAACAAAGCAAAGTGATTCAGTCAGCTATTTAGGAGTAGAGATAGATAATGAATTAACATATCTAAATTCGAAACATTGTATGCTTCTATCAAAGTCATTTAATTGGTGTATAAAAACTCTAAGCTTTGCACAAAGGCATGATGAAGCATCAGTATGTCGTAATAAATATAAAATATTATCTCCGTTCTACCAAATTCACCTGCATATGCTATCTATCTTATTTAAATTCAAATCTGTAAAAACATCTCTCCTTTTCCTTACGGACTATATTAAATTAAATGAGCGATCGCAAAAATTTCTGTGTTTCGATAAAAATTCTAATGGCTTCCATCACATATCAATTAAATTGTGGAATAATTTAGATTATGAAACGCGAATAGAAAAAAACTATAAAAAATTTAGAAAACAATTGAAACAATTTCTTCTAATAAAGCAATATACATTAGGGGACGGTAATACACTTCATGCATTCGAAACATACATCCAACATTGGGCATCTACACAAACATTCACACAAACATTGATTATATTAGTATATATTGTACATATTAATTTGTAGTTAAATAATTGTTAATATTTTTCTTTTCTTTTGTCACGTGTTAGTTTGTAGATTTTTGTATACATTGAGCAATAAATTTGCTTTGACTTTTATTATTATTATTACTATGGGATTCTTACCAGCATCGTCAGAATGATCATTTTCTGGTTTAAGAGAAATTAATGAAAAATTCAAGAACAAAGATCGAAAGAAATGGTCTGTACGACTGTTAAGCATTAATGTACGTGCTTATTTAATCAAATGAACTCTTAATTTAAAATTTACAAATTATACAAAATTTCAAAACTTTGGCAATTGCAAAAATTTTGCAAATTTATTTACCAGGATTCTCCGCAATAAATTTTGCTTTTTTGCATAAATCTGTAAACAAACAAGATTAGTAGAAGAAATGGGATGGGGAATGATCATAAAATTATCGATATTGTATCTATATTAACTTTGTTTTATAACAATTAAGCGTGAATACATTGATGTTACCCGTACGCCAGAGTTAGGGATTGGGTTGGGCATAAAGTTGGGTCAGGCTGTATCAGGCCGGGCTTGGGCTGGGCTTGGACCGGCTTTTCGTCATAGCAAATTGGACTGGGCCGGGCTTGGGCCTAATGTTTTAATTGGAATTTAAAATACAAGAAAAAATTCACTTGAAAACTTAAAATTTTTATATGACAAAAAGCATTCTCTTTAAATTTAATCGGCCCTGCATTTTTGGCTGGTGCAATACTTCTAACATCTAAATTTTGTCTGCTACAAACAAAGAGCGTTTATGAAAATTCCACTCACTTTGTGCTGATGTAAGTTGATGTAAGTTGGCAGAGAATTTTAATAATTGAATATACAAGTGATATGTTGTCAAATGATAAAAAGGACGATTGAAATCCTGGAAATAACTTGTTGTTTGCAATACTTATATTACAAATTAGTGGTGGCATTAGGAAGAACTTATGAAATGCGACACATATGATACCTTGACCGTGGGGCACAGTACTCAGCAGATGGTCACAATAGTGTAAGAGGGTTGTGCTTCAAAAATAGTATTATTATTACAGTGACTAAATACCAACATTTTTTCGTTAAAACATTACATAAATTGTTGTAGTAAAAGAAATTAACAACATTTTAAATAAAATTCGTGTAAAAACTTGTCAGATTTCTTTAGTGAAACTCCAGTAGTTTTATAGAACATGTAAAAATACATATAGAAATTAAAATAAGCACAAATTTCATTTTCATATAGAATCCATTTTAAAGGAATATTTGGATAAGAGAGTAACAGATTATAAATGCTCTTGTTGTCGTTCCCTTTTCTTAAGTTTTGTTTACATGCAAACGGTTATATTGTAATATTTTAGTGCAATATTCGCAGATAAGTTTTGGCATGCCCAGTTAATAATAAAATACATGTATCTGGAGCTTAAAATTATAGATAAATGGTTGTCAGTTATGCCAACAATTGTCATTATCTCACTTAACATTACAATACTATCATAGCACCATTTTTATATGTTTTCCTTAAGTCTAAGCAAAAGATTAAAATGTTTCATTTATAAAAAGAAAAGACACACCTCTTTACATAGTGCACTTTGGTTTTTGAGATTTTATTAATTTGTGAGATGAAAGCGTTTAACAATTTTAAGAAGCAACCAACAAAAAGTTAAAAAAATCACCGAGAAATTTAAGTTTAATCTATGAAAAAATTTAAAACAATTTAAAAATTTTTTGTCTTCATTTCTAACATTCGTGAAAATGCACATTCAATGCTATACGTTAGCCAAATGCAATAACTTACAGGAAGGGCTCATGTCTACTCTAAGCCTACGGCCCTGTATGACACGTTTATTGTATTAAGGTTATAAATGCAATTTGAACAGAATTGAATTAGTAATGTTGACGGACTAAAGCGAATATGCACCTATGCACATATTGACCAATATATTATGAAAATTGTCTAATCAAATTCATAGTGTAGTGCTTATGTGCTTCTATGAGGCAAAAGACACTATCAGTGGCGTAAAAGACATATAATTTGGCCCGAGAGAGGCTTAGGTAGAATAATTGTTATTTTGAAATGGGTCGGGCTAGGTTTGGGCCTAAGCTGCATTGGGCCGGGCCCAATACCGAGTATGTATTTAAATATTTTTAAAAAAAATTTCAACAGCTAAGAAAAGTACACACATTTTTAAACATTAGAAAATTATTGTTCACTTCTACAATTGCAACAATTCTTGAAATATTGTCTACAAATAGTTGCTCCAAAAGTTTTTAAAACTAAATTCTATTTTGTCAATCATGTCATTGAAGTTTTGAAAATATCTCGAATTAATTTTCACATTTATATACAAAAAATGCACAAACCAGAGATGTGGTTTCTATGATAAATGAGAAAAAAGTTTCCACAATATATTTATTGAATAATATGAAGCCAATTACCGACTTATTAAGGACACATTTTATGATTGAAAGCTTTTACAACATTAGCAATTCCTGTTGGGTCTAAATCGGCCCAATTAAATTGACCGGTTTGGGCAGCATTCGACAAGGCATTTGCTGTGTTTTCAGCCAATGTTTCAGCGGTATCCTTTGCAGCCTTCTTGATNTATATATATATATATATATTGCACTAGTAACAATATTAAGAGTTTAAACAATTTTAAAATCTATTGCCTTTTTGTTGGAGGATTTTTTTGCAAGCACTGGGTTCAGTATCAAAGATTTGTAGAAGTGTTCCTGACCTATTTCTTTAAAATACATTTAAATTCGATTTTTGTTTAATTAATAAGGTTTTTTGATTGGCTTCGAGCATACTGCTCCTGTGATTTTACTTTTATGATGTTAACTTTTTAAGTTTAATGGTTTCTATCGAATAGAAAAGAGTCTCCAGAATAAATATATTTAATAACATGAAACCAATTACCAACTTATTAAGGACACATTTTATGATTGAAAGCTTTTACAACATTAGCAATTCCTGTTGGGTCTAAATCGGCCCAATTAAATTGACCGGTTTGGGCAGCATTCGACAAGGCATTTGCTGTGTTTTCAGCCAATGTTTCAGCGGTATCCTTTGCAGCCTTCTTGATGGCGGTCTTAATTTGGTTCTTTGTCAAATTTTTAAGTTGATTTGCTGCGTTTTTAATTGCCATTTTAGCAGATGTCTTTGCTGCGGTTGCAGATCCACCTGATGCAACAGTTGTAACAATGTTTACAACAACGTCAAGAACAGAGGTAACCTAAAAATGGGATTAATATGTAAGATTTACTAAAATGAGTTACTCAGATACTGTGAGTCGGAAAAGATTAGTGTCAAGATTCAAACAAGGAATTTCCTTCAATTTTAATAATATTAGAAATGTTTTGAAAAATATGCCTAGGCCTGAACTACGCATTATTATTATTATAAATGTGTGCTCATATGAGAAAAGTTACTAAGGTAGGAATCAGGAGTGGAAACGGGTCTGGTCGAAGCTTTTTACTATAAATCGAGTCATGTCGGGTAATCAATAACGTTGGCATTAATTTCTGNCGTAACAATGTTTACAACAACGTCAAGAACAGATGTAACCTAGGCAAATACTCATTACAAGACTAGTTATTATCTTAAATGATTTAAAACATGCCTTCAGTCGGATAAAGATTAGTGTCAAGATTGAATCTGAAAATTGTCGTTAAGGTTTTTAAAACTGAAAGTCAATTGCAAACTAATTTTGGCATACATCAAAGTATGTGTAAATATCGAAAATTCGTTGTATGAAATATAAAATTCAAAATTGTCAAATATGTTGGCACAAGGGTGGGAGGGTACATTTTAGTTAAAGAGAATAAAATTTAGTACAATTCCTTATCAAAAATACAAAAAATGTCCTTAGTGTGTTAAACTTTTGCATTAATGAATAAAAATCAGCAAAATTTCAAATCAAATGCTATTTGATTTTTTATTATAAAAAATGTCCATGAAATGAAAATATCTTTAGCAACATTACTGATGTAGCCATAATGTTGCTTTCTTCAGCAATAATAAATGGTTTATTAATATGATTGCTAAACAATGTTTTTAAAGGATTATGGTATATTTAAATTTAAAAACAAAATGCATATATGACAATCAGGTTGGAATCGGAATGATGTGTCAAACTTAGGCCTGATTCGTTCTACTGCTTTAAATTTTGAGGTTGGAATAAATTATAATTAGCAAATGCACAAATACATTGAATTTCACATACGAAACATAAATAATGCAATCAAAATGGTCAAATTTCACAACTTTACCTAGAATACGAATTATAACTTTTTAATTTGATAATGACATGATTTTAGTTATGTATTTTTTCAAAACTCAATTTTGCTAGCATATAATTGGTGAACTGTTAATATATTCTCAAAATAGTATATTTGTAATTGTAGTTCATTGAATGCAATTTGCCAAATGAATGCGCCTCAATGTCGACTAAATATTTCATGGCACCATTGTTTACAATTTTGAAAATAAATTAGTACTAGTAAGTTTATCTTGTGTTTTTAAAATGGTTGAATACCGTAGAAATTACTCACCATGCTCACAACACCCTTAGTACATTCAGCACTAGTTGTGGCACATGCTGCACCGCAATTAACTGGATATTGGGACGGACAACTTTGCCAGCAAACGGGTCCAACACCATTGAAGCCAGACCTACATCTGTTGTAGCATAAACCAGCATCATACTCCTTGCTGCCACAATTTGGAAGAATGGTTGATCTCGTATATGATTTTTTAGTGCAACTAACTCCAATGTCTACCATTCCACCAGGACATGAAGGTGAGCAAATACAGCAGCCAACATTATAAAAGCCACTTCTGCATTTAGGATAAACTAGAAAATTTAAGAATTATATTTTTTCAAATCATTACAGTCCATTTATACATTTTAATGTATTGCGCTCAACATTTACAAATATGTTCTAATTAAAAAGGCAAGAGGCCATCTGTGTTCAAATAAAATGTACTACGCCTTACGTATGTTTATGTCTTGAATAAGGTTTACCAAATTCATTGCATTTTCATTAACTATCTTTTTCTGAAGCTTGTGTCTGATTTCCAATGTATATATTTAATTGACTTAATATGAAGCGAAAGTTGTTAATAATATTCACATTTTACAAAACAAATCAATTTCGAATAATAGTAAATATAAAATTATTAGATAATTTCTAAACAAAAAGCGTATGTAGGAAGTTTCAACACTACTACATTTGTGATATTCAAGAACTTTTGTATAGTAAATGAAAAATTTTTAGATTTTGGAACTTAAAAATAGCTATAGTATTTTGAATTAAACAATATATTAGTAAGAACTTGGAAATAGAGCTTACCAATTAAACCATATTTCTCACATCCCTGCCTGTGGTCTCTGTTACATCTAGAAAACTGGCCATTTGAATTGAAGCCATCTCCGAATTTCCATGCATATCCTCCACCTCTTCCATAAGCGCTTGGCTTAAAGCAGAAGGCCCCATCATCTCTGAAACCACTGTAGCAGCTCTATGCACAAATTTCCATTTAAATCAGTGTAGTTAATATATATATTATGTAAACCTAATATGGAACGTAGGAATTTGCTTCTGAATTATTCAATTTATATGGTACTATAACGTGGTAACGTGAGATTTGAAGTATTAGGTAATATCAGGAGGACATACCTGCCAGCATACGAAGGAAACGCCTTTGTAGCCGCTTCTACATCTGGGATAGCACAATAGGCCGCTTTTCTCTAAGTTGATGTCACATTGTGATGGAATAGTACCAACACCTCGCCCATAAGTTCGTTTCCAGCACAATTGAGAATAAACTGGAGCAACGAATAAAGCGAGGCAAGCAAAGATTTGAAGTAACTTCATACTGTTGGGAACACGAATAAATGTGTGAGAAATTGAGGTAGCTTATATCCGTTTCATTTTGTTTGCCAACACTTCAAATCCACCCAGATGTGAATTTAATAATGGTATTTTTTCAAGTTAATTAATTTTAGTTAATAATGTGCATCACTTGACAAAATATTTAATATTAGAAAACAAATATTCATATTAATTTAAAGAATGCGATCCAATTCAAATTGCAAATCATCATGCTTGGTTGCTGTTGTTTAGTTTAACGTCTTGTATCTCAGTCATACATTTACATAGTGCGGCACAGTTATATTTTGGTTAGTATATGGAGAAAACTGAGCATAAATATATCTATAACTAGTGAGTTAGGATTCCAATTGGACTCAAACTAGGTTCAAACCAAAAATCTCAACGGGTTTAATATAAATAAATAAATTTAAATAAATAAATAAATTTAAAAATACATATATATATATATATATATATATATATATA
>CABFPE010000147.1:905873-929575 GCA_900660155.1 Hofstenia miamia | reverse complement strand
ATATATATATATATATATATATATATATATTAGGGTTGTTCATTTGAGATATTTTTATTATTTATTGAGCTATTCGTATTTTAAATGTTTTTTGAGATAAGCCATCCCAAATTGTAAAATATGTTTGGATTTGTGTAGGGTTAATGTAATTGACTAAATAGATTAACTTGGACTTACTTTGTGTAAAGGCAATAGCCTAAGGAATCACTTTGTTTAGTACTGTTAATTTAAGTTGATTTTGGGAAAGTTTAAAATATAGTTTATAAATTTCCGATCAGATACTTCTGATTATGACAAAAAGTGAATGTGCGGTCTTGACTGGATGGAGAAATCTGTGAACGGCTTCCATTATGGCTACGGGGTATTTCGAGGGGAGGAGGGAGAATAATTCCCTCGAGTTAAAGAATATTATTCCCGGTATCAACATCATTAGACTAACATACAATAGAGGAATTAGAGTTAAGTTAACATGAAACTAAAATCTATTTAGTGATACGTTTAGAAATACTTCTATCATTATTTGAGAGATCATTCATGCATGATGATATTCAGCATGTACTACATCATCACAACAGCGTCCACCTTATATGACGCTACATTTGTTATTGTAAAATTTTACTTGGGAATGAAAGGCATGAGAACAAAAAAGAGTTTTGCCTTCAGTCTAGTGCCAAAATTAATTTTTTTTTAAATAACCTTCTCTGCTATGTAGACAACGGAAGCTACACTAATGTTAAGGGGTGCTGCACTAACGATTATTTTTGTCCAAATTTTTGTCCAGATTTTTGTTTATACAAAATTATGCTGTGTAGCACATAAAAATCCCGACCAAAGTTTGGAAAATATCGCCAGTGTAGCATTCTCTTTAACAATGCTGACGCTCATGGATAGGGCATGTATTCCCCTCAAGAATATCAGATATGCATTTCACCTATGCCTCTAAAAAATGGATAATATGCACTTGAAACCAAAAAAATTTTTTAAATATTTATTGATTGCATATTAAGAATGACATATGAGCAGGCAACGGGGTGGCACTGGTTGCACGTGCCCCCTCCAAAAACAGAGAAATAGTGAAAATCACAATAACTGTTTTTTCATGCATGTTTGAAAAAGGTCCATGCCCTCTTCTTTTATGCTAAATCTACTTGACAAACAACTTATTTCCAAAGCATAGAACTTGTGGCAAATTTCCTGTTTCAATCAACTATTTGTTATTATTGCATATTATAGATATTGAAATGCACAATGTTTGTTTTTTCAATTTAGCATTGTTCTTACATAGTTAAATATTAAATATCTAATAATAGCAATTTCAATTGCAACATTTATAAGCTGTTAAAATGTTAAGTGTCATGTCTAATGATAAATTAGCAAAGAAGTTTATTCTTCCAGACATTAATAATGTTTGTAAAGATAAATAATGATATAATAGCTTAGAGGAGTTTCTTTCTTTAGAAAATATTTGAAAAGTGAAAAAATTCAACTGCATGTACATATATGTGTTCTCTATTTTGTGGTCCTACCAAAATATTTATTATTTCTGCGCACCTGGTTGTCTGCCAAAATTAGTTAGTAGGGTGAAAATACACATCTGCAGATACCATTGGAATTTTGAGTTTGATTTCAAGATTTGCAAAATGTAAACAAAACGTCCTCCAACAAAAAAGAAGCTACCTCTTTGAAAATCCCTTTCACTGCAAGAACTACTTGATCAACTGACATTTTTAATTCACTAATTTTCTTACACACTCTGTGAATAGCATGGGTTAAACAAGTAAGGTTCAGTAGTTTTGGCATAAGAACTTGATTTTAACAAACTGCCTCTTTCATGTAAGGAACTCTACCTTCTATGTAGGCCAACAATTCTTTGTGGTCACAGGAAATTGTTTTGTTGGAATATATGCTAAATTTTGCAATTTTATTAAAGTTATTATATTCCAAAGCTTCACTGTCTACGTAGATTTCGGTGTCACTTTTAAACGTACTCTAGTAATGTTTTGTCAAACATGGAATCTGTTTGTTTTTTAATTAGTATTTATATTCGCTGCATATTAATGTACATAAGCAATAAACAATCTGCTTATATTCATAGCATTGGATTCGGGTTATAGTAAGATTTTAATATATTTAATATCATATCATGAATTATCTCTCCATAAATTTCAATTTTCACTAAATATGATATATTTTAAATTCAAAATTTATGATGTTAATGTAATTAGATGCAGTGCATAGATTAATCTTAATTTTGCACATGTCGATAACATGCTATGATTTAGCTGTACCCACATACGTGGAATTGTTACCGCGGAAATTCAATCTTAGATTCAATACTGCTAGCATGCTATAAAAAATCCAACTGATCTGTTTTAATAATGAAACCTTACTGAAGGGAAAACCTTGCAGGCATTCAGGGATCTAGAAGCTGACTGCACTTTTTTTAGCACGAGGCTTATTGTGAAAAATACATTCGGTTTACTAAAGAATACCAATTTTGCAACTGGACAGTTATCATGGGCGCCGGCAGGGAGGGGCAAGGGGGGCACTTGCCCCCCCCCTGGATTTTCAAAATTATAATTAGTAATTTTATTGAATTGCTGAAGATTTTGCTGTTTTCCCAACTAAATAGAGAAAAATTGAACCGACCCGTCAAATTTTAGAATTTTAGCTCATGAAACTTATATATATATATATATGAAACTTATATATTNAGTTCATAAATTTCCGATCAGATACTTCTGATTATGACAAAAAGTGAATGTGCGGTCTTGACTGGATGGAGAAATCTGTGAACGGCTTCCATTATGACTACGGGGTATTTCGAGGGGAGGAGGGAGAATAATTCCCTCGAGTTAAAGAATATTATTCCCGGTATCAACATCATTAGACTAACATACAATAGAGGAATTAGAGTTAAGTTAACATGAAACTAAAATCTATTTAGTGATACGTTTAGAAATACTTCTATTATTATTTGAGAGATCATTCATGCATGATGATATTCAGCATGTACTACATCATCACAACAGCGTCCACCTTATATGACGCTACATTTGTTATTGTAAAATTTTACTTGGGAATGAAAGGCATGAGAACAAAAAAGAGTTTTGCCTTCAGTCTAGTGCCAAAATTAATTTTTTTTTAAATAACCTTCTCTGCTATGTAGACAACGGAAGCTACACTAATGTTAAAGGGTGCTGCACTAACGATTGTTTTTGTCCAAATTTTTGTCCAGATTTTTGTTTATACAAAATTATGCTGTGTAGCACATAAAAATCCCGACCAAAGTTTGGAAAATATCGCCAGTGTAGCATTCTCTTTAACAATGCTGACGCTCATGGATAGGGCATGTATTCCCCTCAAGAATATCAGATATGCATTTCACCTATGCCTCTAAAAAATGTATAATATGCACTTGAAACAAAAATTTTTTAAATATTTATTGATTGCATATTAAGAATGACATATGAGCAGGCAACAGGGTGGCACTGGTTGCACGTGCCCCCTCCAAAAACAGAGAAATAGTGAAAATCACAATAACTGTTTTTTCATGCATGTTTGAAAAAGGTCCATGCCCTCCTCTTTTATGCTAAATCTACTTGACAAACAACTTATTTCCAAAGGATAGAACTTGTGGCAAATTTCCTGTTTCAATCACCTATTTGTTATTATTGCATATTATAGATATTGAAATGCACAATGTTTGTTTTTTCAATTTAGCATTGTTCTGACATAGTTAAATATTAAATATCTAATAATAGCAATTTCAATTGCAACATTTATAAGCTGTTAAAATGTTAAGTGTCATGTCTAATGATATATGTGTTCTCTATTTTGAGGTCCTACCAAAATATTTATTATTTCTGCGCACCTGGTTGTCTGCCAAAATTAGTTAGTAGGGTGAAAATACACATCTGCAGATACCATTGGAATTTTGAGTTTGATTTCAAGATTTGCAAAATGTAAACAAAACGTCCTCCAACAAAAAAGAAGCTACCTCTTTGAAAATCCCTTTCACTGCAAGAACTACTTGATCAACTGACATTTTTAATTCACTAATTTTCTTACACACTCTGTGAATAGCATGGGTTAAACAAGTAAGGTTCAGTAGTTTTGGCATAAGAACTTGATTTTAACAAACTGCCTCTTTCATGTAAGGAACTCTACCTTCTATGTAGGCCAACAATTCTTTGTGGTCACAGGAAATTGTTTTGTTGGAATATATGCTAAATTTTGCAATTTTATTAAAGTTATTATATTCCAAAGCTTCACTGTCTACGTAGATTTCGGTGTCACTTTTAAACGTACTCTAGTAATGTTTTGTCAAACATGGAATCTGTTTGTTTTTTAATTAGTATTTATATTCGCTGCATATTAATGTACATAAGCAATAAACAATCTGCTTATATTCATAACATTGGATTCGGGTTAGTAAGATTTTAATATATTTAATATCATGTCATGAATTATCTCTCCATAAATTTCAATTGTAACTAAATATGATATGTTTTAAATTCAAAATTTATGATGTTAATGTAATTAGATGCAGTGCATAGATGAATCTTAATTTTGCACATGTCGATAACATGTATCAATTCACATCAACTTTAGTC
Source organism: Hofstenia miamia (assembly GCA_900660155.1). Lineage (NCBI taxonomy): Eukaryota > Metazoa > Xenacoelomorpha > Acoela > Hofsteniidae > Hofstenia > Hofstenia miamia. Next base: position 924,959 of record CABFPE010000147.1, on the reverse strand, counting down.
CATGCTATGATTTAGCTGTACCCACATACGTGGAATTGTTACCGCGGAATTTCAATCTTAGATTCAATACTGCTAACATGCTATAAAAAAATCCAACTGATCTGTTTTAATAATGAAACCTTACTGAAGGGAAAACCTTGCAAGCATTCAGGGATCTAGAAGCTGACTGCACTTTTTTTAGCACGAGGCTTATTGTGAAGAATACATTCGGCTTACTAAAGAATACCAATTTTGCAACTGGACGTCATACTAAGTTATATAAGGCTTATAAAGCACTTCTGAAGAAGTAAATGGACACATAATCCTTAATTCTTATAATTCTTAAAAATCTTCCAAATTAATGTATATTAATAATTCCCAAATGGGATTTGGCAGTAATCATTTTCTGGGATTTCATGTATCAATGCTTACAATAAATAACTAAGTTATTTCTTCAGCAAAAGTAGAAAAGACAAATAAAACTGAAAATTTCTTCCCAAAATTTTAGTAGCTTTCGCAAAAACAAGACTTTTGTCATTATAACTTCATGTACTGTATTCTCTTCGATTTGACGAATGGGATTAGCAATTCCGTATCTTTCTGAAAAAATATTGAAGCAAGAAAGAATTTTTCACTTATTTTAATTGGCAATATTTTGACTCATGACAACATTTGCACAATTTTATAAATGAAAAACTATTAAGCCAATGCTGCAAACAGAATCATTGCGCAAGATTTTGCGCTGAAAACAACTTTTTGAAAGAAAGCATTATTCTTCAAGAAACTTGACTTGCGTTAAGAAGAAATGTTGTTCTTGTGTGGATTTATGAAAGCATATTTTACACATTATTAAATTGAATTTTAGACTTTATTCAAATATCTTGAACAATGCAAAATATTTAATATGAAATTTGAACTAGATTAAGAAGAAACATTAATGAATGAGAAATTTGGAGAAAGTAATTGAAAATTCCAATTTTTCAAAAAAGAGTTAAATAATTTTCAAACCTAACGTTCATGTAATTCTACGGCTTAGAGCACATAAAAACAACATCGACGTTCAACAGCTTCTTTGTATGCAAATAAACTACCTAAGAGAATCGAAGTGTGCAATGCACAAAGTCAGAAATAGCAGCCCTAAAGGCACTGGGTTTGGAACATTTGGGCAAGGGCACATCTTAATGGGACCGTGATCGAGTATCGTTTCAAAACGTAAGTGAAAGAGGAAGCCCTTGTTATTATGCGGCACCTTCTGGTTTTGCATATCTTTATTAGTTCTTAAGCTATAAACGTTTAAATTTTTTTCAAGGAATCATACAAACTTTAAAAGGGTCAATGATATTTATTTATTACATGTGATCACATAAAAAAATTTCAAACCCTTAGCCCCCTGATTTTTAAGGGGTTTGGCGCCCCTGGTTAAACGATTTGTCTTAATTTGTTATTTATTTCCAAATTAGAACGCAACAACAAATATATATTACTTAAGGAGTGGGTATGGGGAAAATACTCACAAAACTTCTATTCGCGATATCTCGGCTTATATACATGCAATCACTATGAAGGAAGGTCGTTCAAAAGGTATTTGAACCATATTACCTTAGATGATTCATAATGACCTTCACTCCAAAGGTCGACTCGCAGGTCAAAGTCAAACTAACATTGCATGATAATTTATTTTCCTATTTTTTCTCAAAAACGAATAGTCTAAACTAAATTTAGAGAGCGGATTCGAATTCAGAATGAAATTTTGATCAATCCTATTAAGAGTTTTATTGATCACCTGGATACTTGAAAAATTTTATGACTTTTTTCAAGCTCAAACTGAGTCGCTGTGTTTTTTCCACACTTTATCCTATCACACTTTTTCGTATATAATTTTATAATGAAGCATATCAAAATAGGTTTATAGAACGTTTTTTAGCTATCTAATAATGTGCATATTATAGCTATGCATGAAAAAACGAAATCTAAAAAAATATGTGGTCATCGAAAAATCTGTGAAAAATGAAACATGAAAAAAACGCGAAAACAAATTTTAAATTTTGAAATATTGAATAATGAGTCTTATTTCACTACTTTTTTAAAATAACTTCAGAATCCACCACTTTGATAATCACTAGAGCTTCTTTCCTTAGAGTATTTCGGTTTTTTCGAGCTCTCCAGGCTCTTTTTCATTCTCGTCTCATCTCGCGCTTGATTACCCTCATGTAGTGTTATTGATGGATTCAACCCAACTTCAACATCAATACACTCTTAGCTCTGGAGCCTCTATTATGTTCCAGTGCTGTATAGCAGGCATGAAATCTTAGGCCCTACAAAATGATCCTTTGAGCTTTAATTCCACATTCTAATATGTATTGGCTCGTTTTGATTCTGAGTCTGGCCGGGTACACACTTTTTCAACCTTTCAGATGATGTCAGCTGATCATAGAGTGAAATTATCCACTTATGCCATTTTGGATCAATGAACCTTGTTGTTTTGTAGTTTTGCATTCCATTCTTATATTTGCACCACCTCCCAGTTGGGCTGGGCAATGGATGTGTCAATCCACTTCTCCGAATGCATCCGTCAAAAACACTGAAAAAATGATACATTTTCAGAAACTAGAATGAAGGGATTATAACATATCAAAAAACTGAAAAAATGAATTTTTTGAAACATTTCCCCATACTCACTTAATTTTTTGGTTCGCTTTTCAAAGCAGAAGTCTTTGCTTGTTGAAATCTAAAGGATTGCTGAGCCCCCTGCTCCACCTTTAAATTTACAGTGTATACATTTTCAAGGTTGCAGCGTGCAATAAATGGCACCAGTATTTGTAAAGATTGCAAAATGTAATAAAAAACGATTATATTTAAGTCAAGAAAATAATGTGTTGCCATGCTAAAATTAACAACGTATTTATAACGCGTCTTAGGTAGTGCACCTGTGTGTTGTTTTCTACATTCGCATCACTGTACCAGCGCATCGCTACCCTTTGTTACTGGTGCTGTGTACCATAACGCGTTACATTTCCTCTTCTTAAGGAATTTTGCAGTCTGCTTCAGTCTGTATTCTCCAAGGTTTACAACATTTTCGAATTTTTCAGCTTTTCGATATATTCTCGCCAGACGCTTATTCTGCATACTGTCTTCCTCCTTTTGACAATCTTCTTGACCTATTTTGCTTGCATGAGATGGAGTAGGGGGGTGACACAATGGTACAGTCTTCTTTTTCATTTTTCTTATCATCTTCATCTTCTGACTCGTAGTAGTTTCCCGGATTGGCATGTTCAGCTCTATTTTCATAAAATCTATGTATGTGGTGTCTGTTTCGCCGAATTACTACACCTCGATCGGATTTCAAGATATAGGATCGTGGTTCGTCCGGTTTCCGAATTACTGTGGCAAATGAGTTCAGGTTCTTTACACATACTCTGTTACCATTTGGAATTCCATCAACTTCTTTGCAATTCTTATCATAGTAGTGCTTCTGTTTCTGGGACTTACTAACATTGAGGCTAGTCATTTTTTACTGGCAACCGGCTAAGGGTTTCAGAACTTTTTGAGTTGTTGGCATGTTAGTTCTTAAACCGCAACTGTACATCAGTTGCGCTGGAGAATGCTGTATGTCTTGCAAACGTGTGTTATTATAATGAAGAAGTCCGAAGTTGATATTATCGTATTTTTTGTAAATTCTTTTAAAGATGGAAACAACTTTTTCCGCAAATCCATTTGACTGCGGGTATCGCGGACTTTATTGAACGAATCTGAAGCCAAATTGTCGTCCCACTTCACTGATGTTCTTGACGGCGAAAGGTATGTGATCTGCAACGATTTTCGCTGGTATACCATGATAAGCAAACAATTAGCATAACTTCGAGATAATTGTTTTTGAGCATTTGTTTGCAATCTGGTAGGCATTTATAAATCTTGAATAGTAATCCATTGCAACTAAGAAGCTTTTACCATCTATGTCTGCCATATCAAGTCAAATTTTTTGAAACAGAAGGGATGGACGGTCGGGTTGACGTATGGGTTCTTTGCAAAGAGCGTATCTATGTTGTGTGCACGTTGAACAGTCTTTAACGAGTTTTTTATGCAGTAGGAGATTTTGGGCCAAAATAGTGACTGCCGCGCAAGCTGCTTTCTTTTCACTTCCCAAATGTGCCGTATGAAGGGTTTCAGTATATGTACCTGTGTACGTTTGGGTATTACTATCTTTGTTCCAAATATGATCAACCTTTTTAAGATGTGCAGTTCGTTCCGAATCTTGTAGTATAGTCTTGCATCCAATGAGATATTCTTACTGTGCTCCAGCCACCCGTTCATGATATATTGCTTCACCACTCTCAATGTGGTGTCTTCTTCTGAATCTTGCTTAATTCTGCGAAGCCAGACACTGTCCAATCTATCTCCTAATGACGTGATGACTTGATGCACAGCTATCGCAATAATTTCTTCAACGTTCATTTTCTGTATTGGNCAAGACCATCTGATTCCCGGGTTTCAGGTGTGGTTAGCTTGACGGGGACCTGTAAACGTATACCTGATCAACTCACAGTTATAAGTTTCGATTGTAGAGCTTCTAGAGGCTTGTGGTCTGATTCAATAGTTATGTGGCGACCATATACGTATTGGTTGAAGTAAGTGCATCCAAAAGCAATAGCTAGCAATTCTTTCTTAATCTGAGAATAGTTCTTTTCTGCCGCTGACAGGCACCTACCTGCATATGCATATGGTTGTGAATCTTGAATTAAGCAAGCACCATGACTGAATTGAGAAATTCATCAATTGTTAGACAATTTTGGGGGAGTAGTGTAGAAGATGTACCTTTTAAAAACTTCATTACATTTACGAGTGAGGTATTTGTCAAATTTTTGAACAACTGTTTCAAACTTCTTTTGGTTTTCCGTTGGTATCCAAGAAAAATTCTCAAAAATTACATTAGATTCTACACCTTTGCATCGTAAAGGGAAAGCGATTTTCACATTGTCCTGTTTGGTGTCCATCTCTGTAGCTTGTAGAAACTGATTAAATCAATTCAGCCATCTTCGTTATGCAGATGTGATGTTGTGGCTGTCGACGTCAAAGGGATTGGGTTTTAGAAGTTTCATAGTTACCTCTGTCACCATGTAATATAATAAATATAATAAAAGAATCGATTATATTTAAGTTACAAGAATAATGTGTTGTCATACTAAAATTAACATCGTATATATAACTTGTCTTAGGTAGGGCGCCCGTGTGTTGTTTTCTACATTCGCATCACTGTATCAGCGCATCGCTACCATCTGTTACTGGTGGTGTGTACCATAACGCGTTACAGTATTTATGATGGGGAATTTTCGAATTTCGAAATATTAAGTGAAATCTGCATTGGAATAGAAAAGAAATAAGGATGTTATCTAATCAAATAATGAAATTTATCGCTTCAACCTATGATCCTTTATAAGCTTTTGATCCCAATCCCCTACTACTTTGAAAATCTGGTGACGCCGTTGCAAATGGATAGGGTTTTGACCATTTCAAAGTTGATATAAGTTGCCTAAACGTTTCCACTATTTTATCAAAATTGCAAATCAGAAGTCACATGAAATTGCACTCAGTTTAAAAAGTTGGGTTATATAAACCTACTATCTTGTATAATGTTCATTCCAATAAAATGTTATTGATGTTGAACAATTGTTTAATTGATAAGATAAGAATGACTATATTCTTTTAGCTTTTTTTAACAATAGTCCCCTGATTAATTATCAGAATAGTCTCATTACTACACACATTTTTTTCAAAGGACATATGGGAATTGTTCAAATTTTCACTCTGATTAGAAAGGAAAGTTTGGTTTTCTTAAGGATGACATTGAAGCTATTCTTTTAATTCACAAGAAATTATTTGAGATTGGTCATTAATTTTTAATTTTCTGGATAGTTTAATTTAATTTTTTTTGCAATGCAATGTGATAATCGAATATTGAGAATTGATTTCGATCTTCGAAAATATAATTCCCATATGTTCTTTAGAGAGCCAAACTAAATTGTTTCTAATTTTAGATACTTTTTTAAACCTTTTGTAAAACAACTTGAAAGTTTGGTAAAACTGCAACTCAAATATAAATTAACTTGCCAGAAGTCATTAACCCTGCTCGCAAAATCTTTACTCATATCCGCGGCTAACCTTAAATGAATCATAGAAGTTCAGTTTTTAGCAAATACATCAATATATAACAAAATAGCAAATAATGAGAACAATATTACAAACGATTGGAAAGCTATTAATCATTAATGTTGCCTGCATGCTACTGTCGCTACAGGCTAAACACACTTCGGCGAAGGCCGGCTACAGCTAAACCAAATAAAATGTTATTGATGTTGAAGAATTGTTTAATTGATAAGATAAGAATGACTATATTCTTTTAGCTTTTTTTAACAATAGTCCCCTGATTAATTATCAGAATAGTCTCATTACTACACACATTTTTTTCAAAGGACATATGGGAATTGTTCAAATTTTCACTCTGATTAGAAAGGAAAGTTTGGTTTTCTTAAGGATGACATTGAAGCTATTCTTTTAATTCACAAGAAATTATTTGAGATTGGTCATTAATTTTTAATTTTCTGGATAGTTTAATTTAATTTTTTTTGCAATGCAATGTGATAATCGAATATTGAGAATTGATTTCGATCTTCGAAAATATAATTCCCATATGTTCTTTAGAGAGCCAAACTAAATTGTTTCTAATTCTAGATACTTTTTTAAACCTTTTGTAAAACAACTTGAAAGTTTGGTAAAACTGCAACTCAAATATAAATTAACTTGCCAGAAGTCATTAACCCTGCTCGCAAAATCTTTACTCATATCCGCGGCTAACCTTAAATGAATCATAGAAGTTCAGTTTTTAGCAAATACATCAATATATAACAAAATAGCAAATAATGAGAACAATATTACAAACGATTGGAAAGCTATTAATCATTAATGTTGCCTGCATGCTACTGTCGCTACAGGCTAAACACACTTCGGCGAAGGCCGGCTACAGCTAAACCTATTGATTTTAGCTAAATAATCGAATTATTTAGCTCCGAATTTGGGCATCTGTTATATGGCGTAATACGTAATGCTTGTTAAATACTTACTCACCCTTGTCTTGCAACTATATAATGATGTATGCTGCATTAGAATTCAAAAAGAATCAAAGTAATAACAATAGCGGTGATTCGCATCATAAATCAAGTTTTAAATTGTAGTTATAAATTGCAAGGAAAGTATGATTACAAAGCTATTAATCAAATTAAATCACGAACTTCAGTAATCTAGAGTCGTCCCTTGGTCCTTTGATATTTAACTAACGTTTTTATAATTTAGTAATAAAAGACATGTAGAATTAAATTCGACTTTTTTCATATCCCAAGTGCTTACTTAAAAAAATTTGAAGGGAGTAGACAAGATCTTTTACGTATGCCACATCATAATTCATTGTTACTTTTATTGAAAAAAAGATTAATACGTTTAGGAAGAAAATAATATAACAATAATATGGAGTTCCAAACTATGTTTATGCTATAAAGACAAATTGCCAATAGTTTCCATACGAAATGCTTAATCTTTTTTCGCTGCATTTTATCCGTGTTTTGCTTATCATTTTTATTCTTTACCCGAATCTGTGAAAGTGACACTCGTACTCGTCCTATTCGCAGGTACGGTCGGATAAAAAATCCATACCCAGACAACCCTAGCCAGCGGAAGAAATCAATGTTGATTACAATTATTTTTAATTAATAAGAGCTTCAAAGNAATATTACATGGAAAGCTATTAATCATTAATGTTGCCTGCATGCTACTGTCGCTATAGGCTAAACACATTTCGGCGAAGGCCGACTACAGCTAAACTTATTGATTTTAGCTAAATAATCGAATTATTTAGCTCTGAATTTGGCCATCTGATATATGGCGTAATACGTAATGCTTGTTAAATACTTACTCACCCTTGTCTTGCAACTATATAATGATGAATGCTGCAATTTAGAATTCAAAAGAATCAAACTAATGACAATAGTGGTGATTCGCATCGTAAATCAAGTTTTAAATAATAGTTGTAAACTGCAAGGAAAGTATGATTACAAAGCTATTAACCAAATTAAATCACGAACTTCAGTATATCTAGAGTCATCCCTTGGTCCTTTGATATTTAACTAACATTTTTATAATTTAGTAATAAAAGACATGTAGAAATTAAATTCGACTTTTTTCATATCCCAAGTGCTTACTTAAAAAATTTGAAGGGAGTAGACAAGATCTTTTACGTATGCCACATCATAATTCATTGTTACTTTTATTGAAAAAAAGATTAATACGTTTAGGAAGAAAATAATATAACAATAATATGGAGTTCCAAACTATGTTTATGCTATAAAGACAAATTGCCAATAGTTTCCATACGAAATGCTTAATCTTTTTTCGCTGCATTTTATCCGTGTTTTGCTTATCATTTTTATTCTTTACCCGAATCTGTGAAAGTGACACTCGTACTCGTCCTATTCGCAGGTACGGTCGGATAAAAAATCCATACCCAGACAACCCTAGCCAGCGGAAGAAATCAATGTTGATTACAATTATTTTTAATTAATAAGAGCTTCAAAGCCCTCAAACTTATTTAAAACTTTTCAATTAAATGAATTTATGAACTTCAACCCTGCAAATCTCAGTAAAAGTGTCAATCCAAAGCGTAGCTTACAAATAATCATGAAGAAACCTTCTTCATCTATTGTTAATAATAAATTTACAGAATTTAGAACAGATAGAAATCATACTTTACATTACAATATATCGGAAAAGGCGGTGTTATGTTCTTAATTGATAGAAAACTAAAACCTAAACTTAAGATAAACATTTCAAACAATAGTACATATGAAAGTGTCTGCGTGGACATTCCAAATCTGCTTAATTGCAAGAGTGGACAGCTTCTGAATATTGCATATTTTCTTTATTCCTTCTTTCTTATATTAATTCATTAATCAACCTCAATAATTGACGAAAGCAAAATCGACTTAAACATTTTGCTTGTGAAAAGTTAAAATGTTACTAGAAATGTTGCCCAGCTTTTAAATTGGCACACGTATCCTGCAGTAATGATCAAGCTCTTACGCACTCCCAGCCATACCCACAAATAGAACCAGGTAAATGGTGTCATCCGCGGTCAAACCTGTTCCCACACATCACTTGTACACAGTTATTGTTAAATCTCACCAGATATAATTAAGCAACATATTATACTAAAAGTACTATCGCAACAGTTTATTGGTTATACTCTAGTATTATAAATGATTTACATATTTAAATTGCAGTGATTATTTCTGTGATTTTTAAAATTTAGACATATGTTATATTCAATTATTAAAAACCTGCCATTCAAATATAAAACAACTAAGACTATCAGTGCAATTTATATCTTAATGAACAATGCATTTATTTAATAAAATTAACAAACAAAGAACAGTTGAAATTTGAGATTTTAATATATTAATGTAAACAATTACATAACACACTTTTTAATAATTGAGCATTAAATATAAAATAATAAAAAAAGAAAACCTACTGTATAACTATGCGTAAGCACATAATGCTAGTATTGTTGGTTTTTATGATTAATATTTTGCAAATATTTACAATATTTAAAGTAATATTATGCAGTTAAAAAGATATTAAAATATCCACATATTATACATTATCTCTTATGTTATGAGTTCATTGATTTGAACAGTTTGAATAAAAATACAAATGCATACTTCTGCTTGCTCCAACTAAATAGATTCTGCTTAAAGACGTCCCTATATATAAGTTTGAGGTATTTGCTAATAATTTAGGCACGTGATTTAGATTATTACTTAGGTACGATTAGCGCTTTACCAGAATCAATGATTATTTTTCCTGTTAACAATTACTGTAATTTCATAAAAGTAGCTAGTTTACAACTTTTTATATCTCTACTAGATATAATCTGAGGAAGGATATATACAAAACGGATTTTCTTTTTTTAATTGGATTTTCAATAATTATTGTACAATAGAGGGCATATATGAAGAAGACAAATAGATTCTATTTATATAAACGATCAGCTTCATATTGTTGATATTTTTCCGAATAAAGAATATGTTATGGAATCTTATCTTATTCAAATATTGGTCATTGTACAAAGGTGCATCACAATGTCATGCATACAAATAACTTCAACAAAAATATATACAAAGGCCGATTTTTTTTTAAATATACATTTAAATTACGACATTTGAATTTCGTGTTCTACTGTTGTATGCGTCAATAAACTTAAAATCTTTTCACACCTTTGCGACATATGTAAATGTGTTATTTTATTTTTAAGCAAGATGGGAAACTGGTAACCTTTTTATTCGAATCCTACGCAACCCAGAGGTGCTTTGGAAGAGGGGGGGGCTAAGTATCGCAAATAAAATCATATACTCAAAGGGGATGCTAACACACCTACCCATTTTAACTCATTTTGAAAATTATTTTAGTTCTTACATTAATTTTAAGAAAGCTTTGTAATGATTATTGCACACTCAAAACAGATAAAAAAATTGAATCACAACATTATTTTTAACAATTTATAAAAAATGACACAAATTTGTTAAAATTTTGTAAATTTAAGTAAATGTATCACTAATATTTCAAATATAATTTACACATTTGTAGATATGATATATTTTGAAAAAAAAACTAGCTGGTGGTGTGGGGACTAGATTCCTCCCCAGGATCCCTAGTACAAGGATCTCTATTCTATTAGTTAAACTGTCACAAACATCATCACTAGAGATTGACAATATAGGCTTAGCATGAATCTGAACCCAGCCTGATCAGAATATTAACTACCTCAGTTGTGATTAACCTCAGCAATATTTTGTTCAAAAAATTTAAGCTTTGATGACATTTCCCGTGCCCAGTAGTATTGAGTCAGTATCCGAGACCAACCCCACCTGAAATCTGATCGGGTTTATTCAGGTACCTGATGTCACTCTCTAATCATCACAAAGGAGGTTGACTGATAGGTGATTAAATATAAAACATACTGGTCATATGTTGGAAATACAATTGATTTTTAATTTGTATAGTTTTTTTAGGTATCATAGTTAGAGTAATTAGTTGGAAATTAAAAGTACCGGTATGTGAAAAACTGTTACAATTAAGGCCAGTAGGTATACATATGAACCTCTTATGGATAGAGGTATGAGAAATACCTTAAAACTACAGCCTTACTGATCATTAAACCTCACAATCTTGTCATAATCCTTTCTCAATTACATAGTATAGCATTTCAATAATTTTTTAAAAGTATGGAATAACGTCTATAGTCAAATAAATGTATTACTGAGCCCCTATCTCAAAAGATAGGAAACCACCTCTGGCCCAACCCATTTAATAATGACTCGTCAAACCCTGAGTAGTGACNCAGTAGTATTGAGTCAGTATCCGAGACCAACCCCACCTGAAATCTGATCGGGTTTATTCAGGTACCTGATGTCACTCTCTAATCATCACAAAAGAGGTTGACTGATAGGTGATTAAATATAAAACATACTGGTCATATGTTGGAAATACAATTGATTTTTAATTTGTATAGTTTTTTTAGGTATCATAGTTAGAGTAATTAGTTGGAAATTAAAAGTACCGGTATGTGAAAAACTGTTACAATTAAGGCCAGTAGGTATACATATGAACCTCTTATGGATAGAGGTATGAGAAATACCTTAAAACTACAGCCTTACTGATCATTAAACCTCACAATCTTGTCATAATCCTTTCTCAATTACATAGTATAGCATTTCAATAATTTTTTAAAAGTATGGAATAACGTCTATAGTCAAATAAATGTATTACTGAGCCCCTATCTCAAAAGATAGGAAACCACCTCTGGCCCAACCCATTTAATAATGACTCGTCAAACCCTGAGTAGTGACCCTACCCAATAACAGAAATACAATGATTAGCGTATGATATAAATATCAATATCAATACGAAATCAATATAAAATACAAAAATAACTTATATCTCTAAGAATTTCAAAGATACAAATGTTTGATTTCTCACATTGTCTTTTAAATCTGTTAATTTTCTTCCATTCGAACAATTATAAATGATACGCATAAAATATATTTGTTATTTTGATTTTCTAAATCGAAATCCTGGCTGCGCGCCTGTAACTAGCATCACTTGTGACATGAAGATTAACAAAGAAGTCATTTAAAAATATGTATGCATTGGCATATATTTTTATTATAAATTTTGCTGTGTAATACTTTCAAAACTACTCTGATATGTGATCTCATAAGATATCACTTGAATAGCTTAGCAAAATGTCACAATCTCATAGGATTGATTTATTAAAATTTGTACTATAAAATTCGAATAGTCACTTTTTTAATGTTTTTGCTGAAAATGTTAAGGATCCTCAATAATAATCAGTTGTCTGTAATGACTTTATTTCCTTGTGAAGGAAACTCAAAATATATGTAGTCCAATTACAACATTCCTAAGGTCTTCTCCATTACATACATATGATATCATTATATCTTTATAACCCGTGAAAATTCTTTGCACCCCTAAATCATTTAGACTGGCTACCGCAGTGTTTGGTTAACTTAAATTTCTTAAATTTCATTCTATTGAACTTATTTCTTACATACTTTTAAGGTACATACATGTAAACCTAAAATACTCTCAACATATTTAATATGCTGTACATGTACATTATGACTATAATATTTATAAACATATTTTATATTCACTTTGATATTTTTTGCAAATGTTTTATAAAATTTAGTTTAAAAATATACTTTAATGATAACAATTTAATTAAAAATTTTTTAAATATTCTCATTGCTATGGGTATGTAATAGAGGACTGCAGATCGTCTTCTTGTTGTGTACCACCATAATAGTTATAATCATAGTTAAGGGAATAATTGTATTCATTAGATTCATTCCAATGTCGTTCCCAATTATAATATGACGTATAATTTTCTGTGCTTGACATTTGAGTACCTGTAGTAGTGGTCTCCAGTGCATATATGGCGAATGCAGACGTATTTTCGGAGGAAACATCACTTCTACTTTCTTCATCTTCACTAAGCGCTGCATTTTCATTACTACCACTTTGGCTTGATTGTTCGCTGGCTTGTACTTCGCTTGTAAAAGAGTTTTCAATTTCATTAGTGTGTTGTTGACTTGATTCATTATAACTACTTTTCGATGTATGTTCAGACGAAATTGTCACAATTCCATTAATACTAGTATTTGATTTATTTATCGACTTAAGTGATGTACTTTCAAGTTTCATAGGCGTTGGTGTTGTTGTAAGCAAAGGCTTCTCTGTCGTTTCCGAATTTCGAACAACTTCGGATCGAAAATGATGTTTCAAATTGCTCTTTTCAATTTTAGTATAACTTAAATTATTTGATCGCTGAATTTTGACATTGTTACTCACTTTAGATTCAGTAGTCTCTTGAGAAAATAAAGCTCTGCTTATTGATGACACAACCTTAGTGTTCTCAATATCACTTGAAATATTACTGTCATAATTGGATTTATTATTTGAATTAATCGTTGGAATTTCCAAAGAACTAGTTATTTTTCCTATTGGTTTGGATTTGGACTTAGCGAAAGTTTTTTCTAGACTGCTTGCATTTCCAATTTCACTTTTGTCAGGTTTACTGTCAGAATTGTCAACAAAATTTTTACTTTCGTTGATAAACAAAACATATTTTTTCCATTCTGTGTTCTCTTTTAAATCTGTAACATTGTTGTTTTCCATTTCCTTGATGATAGTTACAGATATACTTTCATTGTTAGAAATACGTGTTTCGTTGTTAACAATTTCATAAATGTTATTACCAATGATTGAAATAACACAAAATATTGACGCGCAATAAAGAGAAATAAGATTATTCATTTGTCCAGAGTTGTATAGTTTTACCGCGTATATTTCGATATAGACTACGATTTTATTGCTACACCATATGTTGATAATAATTACCGCCAATTTTAAACACAAGTTGTTCATATTATTAATTAATGTAAAACCAAAAACCCATGTTCAGTAATCCCTAAAGTTTTGAAATTTGTTACAATTGTCGCGTAAGTTTATTATAAGAATAAAATTCAGAAATATAAGAAGTCAAAGAAGTTGTTTCATTACGAACATTATTGCATGAAAATTGTACACACGTTTTACTGTGTATTTGCATTTGTTAAAAATCATGATTTTTCCAAATGAAAGAGAATGAAAAAAGTGTCAAAACTAGGATATCTTAAGGATTCGTGTAAGTACAGTACACTATGTAAAAACAAACTTGCAAGTGGTTACTGAAAGATTACTTTTGTTTATTGTTTAATAGTGTATTATTTACATGACCTATTGCTTAACAATTTCTTATTGTAATTCAATTCACTCAAGGCTATAAAATTTCTCTGGAAATGTCTTATAGCTGACTTTTCTATAGTGTTATAATCGAAATTTTATCGGAAACCTTCAATGAATAAGTGCTGTTTGCTATCTGAAGCAAATATCAACATCAGAGATAGAAATGGGCTGAGAACATTGAAAAAGTTCCCAACCCATCAATTTCAAATCTTAAGCCTATTTTAAGCCCATTTTTAAAAAATGAAATTTAGACCATTTTACAAATAAGACTGGATGCCATTTTACTGAAAAAGTTGGTTATGGATAAGTTCTATCTGACTGGATTCCAATTGGATTTTCTTTAAAAAAAATTTTGCAAAAAATTTCCAAAGTATAATACTGTGTTCTTAATAATTCTTCATACTATTAAAATAATTGTTTTAGACGTAGGTCCGATAATGCTGCAGAATGTAATGCGCCATATCATTAAAACTAATTGCAATATTGACTCTTAATCATGTGAGAATTGAGCATAGCGTTGTGTGAACAAAATATGTTCGTTTTGAAAACACTTGATTAGAATGCAATGACTGGAGCAGTCGAGCAATTCAATTACACATTATTGATCACAATAAATAAGTGCTTATAAAAGTTTTTCTTCTTATTCGACTGAGTTCGAATGTTACAATATTTGTTGAAAGAACTCTCTATATTAGCACCAGGAATGGAAGAGTTTTGTGGTAACGCAATGAATTGATCCCACACCAACGGATCTCCCTCTAACATAGCACCGAATCCAGCAAAACACCAAATCGAACACCCATGAACATGAAACATGAATTACTGTATAACGAATTGTATACTAGATAAGATAAGATAAAATAAGACAATCTTTATTAAGAGAAGGTAAAACAATTAAATATAAACTGATGGCTTCTCAAAATAGCGTCATTAAAAAAACAAAAATCATACTATTTACAAATCTATAAATTGATTAAGAGGCTAAGAATAAGTCTAAATTCTAGTAATTGTGTAATTGCTACTATAGAATTTGTACCCTGTCCAAGATTTTCCTGAGATGAATTTTTGCTTAAGAATAAATCTTTTCACACTATTTCGGAATTCCTTCAGTTTCTTCATTTGCTTAGTTTGGATAGGTAGATTATTCCATTGCCTTATACCTACATTTATAAATGAGTTTTCTTTGACTTTACCTCTGAACCTAGTGACAACGTATTTTTAGATCGTCTATTGAAATTTTTACTGAATTCAGGGAGCTTTATCTTATCATATGGCGGAATTTCGTTAGCGACTTTGAAAAATAATGCGGTAATATTGATTTGTATTAATTGTTGATATTTTCTGATAACTAAGAGTTCTTTGAGATGTACAAAGTGTGGGTGTGCGGTTGCACTAGGACTCGTAAGTCCAGCTGAACTAAACGATAGTTTAGGAGCTCTTTCTGAAGCTTCTAAAGTAAATAAGATCTTGCTACCTATCTAAATTTCTAAAATGATAGGAGATCGCAGTTTTCATCATACTGAACTTTCGGGACATCTTGGATATATCTTATACTTTGACCGGGGGAAAAATTTATATAGTTTTCAATCGAACTGTCTTCACCTTTGAAGTTTCAAGTAACAAAAACTGCAAATCACTGACTTCTTCGGTTGGTTGAGTAGGTTTGAATTTTAGTGATGAGAACGCCTAACATGTACCTGTTTCAAAAGTTTTAATTTTTTTGCTACTCAGATTTGAAAAATCTGTCACACTCCCGGTTCAAAAATTTCTCTTGATCCCGCGGGAGTGTTGCCACAAGACTATAAGAGGGGGGCATACTTCAAAACTGAAACTAATCGGAAACAAATAGGGATATTAACAGGGGTGTTTCACTATCGCGAGTGATGTTGATTAGCTATAGGATCTCGTATTTTTAGCCTCATTCTTGCCAAGAACTTCTTCAAATGCAGCCAATGCATTTGTCCTGCAAAAATAATTCTCATTTTCTGCGTTTTTCTTTGCAATTTTGCTTTTGTTTGGCTTTATTTGCGAAATCAGGCCTTAATTATGAGATGCATAGAAAATCTACGTAGTATACTTAAATAAATGATATGCATGTTGCATTGAAAATTTCGACTAGTTACCTTAAATTTAAATTGGAATTCAATTGGATTGCAATTGCACAATTCTAGAATTTTTAGATTAGATTGGACTCGATTGGACGGAAAAATCTTCCCAATTGACAAACCTGTTGATCAACATCAATGCTAAATAATTTGCTAATAACATAATCAAACAAAATACAGAAAGTTATATGGATTCATTTGATATTAAGAGCTTGTATACAAATATACCTTGGAAAATCAATTGATGCTGTAAATAAACTCCATAAAAATACAAACAACACAAATTTACAATCTGGAATATGACACAATCAGAGACCTATTCATTCTAACATCGAAAAGTAATTTAAATGAGTTTAATAACAAATTTTATCGTCAAAAAGTTAGCTTAGCTATGGGAAATCCATTATTTTCTCTAAACGAAACATTTGTTAACTTGGGGAAATTTAAAGGATCCTATGTCCATTATTTATCACCAAATATTAATAATAAAATACATCAATTCATTTTTAGTTTTTCAACTACGTATGAAATGATTAAAGCAACTAATAAACTAAAAACCAATAAACCTAAGTGGTCAATCTAAAATTCCTTCCTGGATATTAAAAGCAACTGTCTCTATAATTGCTGAACCTCTAAATTTCATCTTCAATGAATCCTTAAATCAAAACAACTTTCCAAATTGTTTGAAACAAACACATATTACTCCGGTTTTCAAAAATAAGGATGTTACTTTAGCTACTAATTATTGACCGATCTCATTTGCTTCACCAATAAGTAAAATTTTCGAACGACATAATCAAATTAGTGACAACCTTTCAAAACACCAATTAAAGTCAAAAACACAATTTGGTTTTCAAATGATGATGCTCTTTTGTATGCTACCAAAAATCTGCGATCATCTCTTGACTCTGACCAATTTGTTGCAGTGGCCTGCCTTGATCTTTTAAAAGTTTTTTACTCTATTAATCACGATATCTTATATGTGGAATTAGAAAAGCTAGTATTTTCTGAAAGTAGCGTTAAACTAATATCTAGTTATTTAACTAACAGAATTCAGTGCGTCAAATTAAATAATACTTTCCCTAATTGGCTATTTTTAAAAAACGGAGTACAACAAGATACCATTCTAAGACCGCTACTTTTTAATATATATGTAAACGACATGCAGTAATATAAGAATTGTCTATTGATTGAATACGCTGATGATACATGAACTTTTAGTGGAAATACTCCCTAAATCGAGCAATAAATGATGTAGAACAAAACTGTGAAAAATTTAGTAAATATTTTAACATGCACAAATTGAGCAACTGTGAAAAAACTGACTTTAGCATCCTGAATATTCAGGGAAAAAGTTTATTAATTACTATCAAATTTTTCACTTACTTTTAATAACGCCTCAATCTCCCCTAGAGAATCGTTCAAATATCTAAACTCAAAATTAATATACAAGCTGCAAGTATAATAAACTTGAAACCGCATGGCAATGAGTATTAAAACAATATCACTTTGCCAATATGATTCAATTATTTCATTCTTTAGTCATGAGTCATCTTAATTATTGAAATACACTTTTTTCAAATCAAATGAATCATTAGCAAAAAATCTTACAATGCAATTAAAATAGGCATTGAATGTTTGTCAGAAAAACTACTCCAAAGCAAGAAATTACATTTTGTCATCCATGCTGTTTCCAAATCAACATTTTATTTTTAATATTTTGATTAAGGATTTTAAAATAACAAATCAATTACCTCCCTATAATTCAATATCATTTCCAAACGTTTGTCATAAGCGCAATATAAGAACTAATCACAATACTAGCATTAAATTTCGTAAAAAAATCAAGCAACAGTCTTCTATTTATTTTGCAATTCGCAATTAAATTTAAGAGAATAGAAAGCATTTATGTTGGTAAACAGGCTAAGAATAAGTCTAAATTCTAGTAAATGTGTAGTTGCTATTATAGAATTTGTACGTGTCCCAGATCTTCCTGAGATGAATTTTTGCTTAAAAATGGGGATTACTGAAGAAGTCATCAAACTAACTCAGTGGGTGAATCAAAAGATCCGGGTCCCGACCATACCCTTGGAAGTGTGCCTGGCCGGTTTGATCTTAAGCATCATCTGGCGACCCCTGGCACGCAGAGTGCTGATCTGTGTTGAGTCTGATCAGCAGAGTGAAGCCGAAGTCGAACTTCAGTTGAGAGCATTGCGCCTCTCCCGCTTTGGCCAACCAAGGCTACTAACGGTGGTAACTTTAGATAGCGCCTGCTGGCTGCTATAAAGATCGGTTTAAATATTGGAGTGGATAGCTAGCACTGAATTTCAAAGCCTCTAGTGCATTTAAACTCCTTGACAGGGCAATAAAAATCTGTCGAATCATAAATACCTGGTGTAACATCCTCCACCTAGCTTATTACGCCGTGTCTGATTACTGATAATGAGTACTTAGTAATTCGCGGGTGAGGTGTTACTACATTGTCGAACCATCAGACTATCCTCTATTATTAACTAGTTATGTTAATAAAATGATTGAGTATTCACTATCACTGTTTAGGTGACGAAGTGGTCAGATGTTTCCTCTTCAG
>CABFPE010000147.1:889563-905530 GCA_900660155.1 Hofstenia miamia | reverse complement strand
TATTGATCGATAGTCAGACTAGGCAAGAATCGAAAAACTCCTAACCGTAACATAGGTGCACTTTCGTGACTGGCACAAAGACCCTAGAATCGATCCCGTGATGGATTCCAGCCACTACTAAACACAACTTGCCTAGCTGCACATTTAATTAAATAATCAAACCAGATAAAGTAGAAATGAAAATTAAATAAACTCCGAAGAATTTATTGTTCATCAAAATTATGGTTGAATCAAAGCTATTTATAAAATTTCTACAAAAGTACCTGCCGATTTTAAATTTCAAATAATTCGTCTGCCAAGATGGCTGTTCATACGTAAGCATTAGTTTGCTCAATTTAATTTGTCAATTATTTTTTGATCGGCTTAACAAGTTTTCTTATTTTGACCAATATTAAATCTTAGTTGCATTTTACAAAAATAACTAAAGTTCATTAACTAAATTTTTACAATTAATTTCAATTAATAATCATTCGACGTTATTCAGCTTTAGTTGCTTTTTTGGATGATGCTACACTGGTTCATTTTGCAAAATTGCGTTTTCTCGGCACTAATGCGTTATTTGTGCATTGAAAAATAATGGCTTAGTGACTGGCAGTAAGATTCCACTTTTTTATTGCAACATCTAATGACTTGTTGGCCCAGAATATACAAGTATCGTCTGCGTATTGTATAAGATTACAATTTGTATAAAATTCATATCATTGACATAGATATTAAACAGATGAGGTCCAATAATGGTTCCTTGCGATCTCCTTTTTCAATATATAGCCAGTCTGAAAGTACTGAGTTGATTTTGATTCGTTGTTTCCTAGTACTTAAGAAACTCGCAATTAAACTTGTACTATCAAAGGACAAACCCATACGTTTTAGTTTTTTAATTAGTATGTTATGGTCGATCTAAGAATACAATAGCATATTGTTGATCATCCAATGAATTTCGCCAGTTCTCTGTTGCCTGAATAAGGGCATCATTGGTTGAAAAAACTTTTCTAAATCCAAATTGGGTTGCATAAAGAAGATTATGTTTTTTAATATGCTCGAACATTTGATTAAATATTAGTCTTTCAAAAACTTTACTTATTGATATCGTGATTGAAATAGGCCTATAATTAAGTGGGCACGTTTCATCATTATTTTGTAAAGCGGAGTGTCACGTGTTTCTTTTAGGCAATCTGGGAATGTTTTTGATTTAATGCATTTATTGAAAATGTAGTTAAGGGGAATGTTAATTAAGCGTGCGGTTTCCTTAAGTATCCATGTGGAAATATATATTTATTTGTAATCATTCTTGACGCTATTCAGATAATAACCAGTCTTGTAATTGAAAATATTATCTGAATAAACAATATCTTATCTACTCTTGCAATATATATTTAACTTTAATTGGAAACAATTTATGACATCAGACACCCACTTCCTTTACTATCAACACTACATGGATGATATATGCTTATATTTGTAGGAGATGAAATACGGTTTACATTAGCATCAAAATATTTCACATTAAAATGGATGAAACACATTTATGAGATAAACTAGAAAATGTAAGAGATTAAAATTGATACTCTGTTTAGAATAATTGCTAATGCAAATCATGCAAAAATATCATTAATACCCAGCGACTAGCAGTCAATAAACTTTTTCAGATCTTGTAACTACAGAAAAGATTTTGATTAATTATTCATTTAAATGTTGATTCACTAAGTTGAGCCAAAATTTCTCATAAATATTCCCATATACTCTCGGTATATTACGGCAATTTGCGGCCCTTTGGATAATTGTTCCTGTCCATTATTTGCAAAAAGAATGTTAATAAAGGAATAACGTTTGTCACAAAATCAATATGTATAAATATTAGGCATTACATTATCAATACAAAATGTTTACTTGTTTTTCACAGCAACTGCAATCTTTTTCAGTAGTACATTAGTAGTTAAGAAGAGCACAATGAGGCTCCATTGGGACACCCTGAAGTTCTCTTAACACCTATGACTATTTGCCATGTGGTAATGGACTGATTCTATTGGACGCCATCCAGTGACGAAATATTTTTGACAAAACTAAATTGAGCAAATTAATTTTTTTGTCCAAGTTTTTATTTTTGATTACTAGGATTGGGGCAAAGTGATATAATTGATGACAAGAAATGTTTTGACAGAGTTAAAATTAATTATTGACAAAGTTTTTTAGGCAAACTGACGTATTTGCTTCTGTTAATATAGTTATGACATGTTTGTCGTAACAATGTTTAAACATGCAACACTATGCTTCAAGGAAAATAATTCATAGATCCAAAACCCAAATATTTCAAATGATGTGTTATTTGCATTAGAGCATGTTTCTAGGCACATTAATAGATAAGATAGATAAGATAAGATAATCTATATTCATTTGAATTTTTTTACAATATTTTACTGATATTTCAAATGAATAGCGTCATTAACTACTATGTACAAAAAAATGAATAATAACAAAAATGAAATAAATAAAAAAACACAGACTAAAAAATACACTGACTACGGATAGCTTACTAATTTCGATTTATTGTATAATCGTTATTATAAAATTTAAATCCTATCCATGATCTACCTGATATAAACTTTTGTTTGAGAAATAATAATTTTAATTCTTTTTTGAATTTTTTAAGGTTGTCTATTATTTTCATTTCTTTTGGCAATATATTCCAGTTATAAATTGCAGTATTAATAAAGGATTGACTCATGATATTTTGATTAAATTTAACACGTGAGTAGTTTTTTGTTCGATTATTTTGCTTCAGACAATCTGTCGAAAATGAGAATGATATCTCGTTGTAGGGTGGTATTTTCTTTATGAATTTGAAGAAATAAATAATAATATTGTAAATAATTAACTCTTGTGGAAAAAGAATAGATTTAGAAATATATTCTTTTGTTTTAGAAGAGTTTTTATTACAAACATTTAATGCCCATTTTAGTTGAACTCGAAGCTTTTTTAACATTTGGCTGTGTACATTAGTATATAAGATATTAGCATAGTTTAAATTACTCATAACAAATGCATGAAACATTTGAATCACTGCAATTGGGGGTAACTGTTGGGAAACATGGGATATCTTTCTAATACCTATAGCCATTTTTTTAATAATAGTATTTATTTGCGACGTGAAATTAAGATTTGAATCTATTATTACTCCTAGATATTTAAACTTATTAACAGGTATAACAGATGAATTATTGAAATTAATTGAATAGTCGGAGATGTCCGTTTTTTTCTAAAAGGTTGCATTATGCAAAATTCAGTTTTTTTCGTATTAATACGCAATCTATGCATGTTAAAATAGTTGCTCAATTTTATACAATTCGATTCAATAACTTTTACAGCTTTATCTAAGGATTTATTTCCACAGTAAATAGATGTATCATCGGCGTATTGTGTTATTTCACAGTCCGTAATTTCCCTCATGTCATTCACATAAATATTAAATAGCAGGGGACCTAGTATGGTTCCTTGAGGTACACCATTATTGACAGACAACCAATTTGAAAAAGTATCATTTAATTTAACTCGCTGAAGTCTATTACTTAAGTAATTAGATATAAGGTGAGCACTGTTAAGAGAAAAACCAATATTTTTTAATTTTCTTATTAATATATCATGATTAATAGAATCGAATGCTTTTGAGAGGTCAAGACAGGCAATAGCAACAAATTTATTAGAGTCTAATAGTGCTCTCCATTTTTCTGTCGTTTGTATAAGTGCGGCTGATGTTGAATAATTTTTTCTGAAACCAAATTGTGATTTGGACCATAGTTTATGATGATTTAAATGAAGTGTAATTTGTTCATGTAATATTGATCAACACCAATATGCAAGAGGTAAAAAAACAACAATTTCTTTAGCAATTATGCATAAATTGTACTAAATGTAAAGCGCGCATTAGACAACGACTCTGAGTGGTGAAGTTCAATAATATATCTAATGACATTGATCGCGCACAAGTTCTATATAATTTGTAAAAATGTTAGCTATTCTGGTTAATATGAGCCTTTGTGACAAAAACTCAAACGTGATTGGTCAACGTTTTGTCATTGTCTAGTTTCAAATAGTCGCTACCCGAATTTTTATATTTTTTAAAAATAAATCAAGTAATCAATATTTTGTTATGCATATATCATTATTGTATTTCCATGCTGCGTTTAGAGCGTGTTCAAGTATTATTTTCTTCTAAATGTTTAATATGCGTTGCCTCAAGTAAAAATTAAGGTTTATTGAGGTAAATACGTTTAATATCAAGTGATCATTGCTCGGTTAGGATAAAAACATGGGGAACTTTGTAACATATTATTTCATAACGCATATTCATAATTCCTTGCTATTACCTTTACAATACTAATTGAAATTTTAAAAGGTGGTAATCGAAGTGACAAGATTTTATTAGAAAAGATTCGTTGTAAAGATAAATTTAATTTCACATCACATAAAAAATGTCTCTAATTAATAAGCAAGCATTGTTTCCTTCTATCAAGATTATAAAACGCATTATAAAAATTAATTATTTACAAAATCATTTCCGAGTTTCGATGGATTTTCGGTGATTATTATCATCCGAATATATATATATATTTTTTCAAGTTACAAATTTTAAGCGGCTGCGTGCACCAATATAAATATTTCTTTGGGATGGACTTCTTTATTTTCAGGAATAAAAAAATATTTTGCACTATGATTTTTTGTCGCTGACTATGTTTTTAAAAGAAATATCTGTAAAACAAACTGGAAATAATATTGCAAAAAGCGTTAAGAATCAAAACAATATCTGAGATTTAATTATACAAATAGATTACCAAAAATTTTGAAATCTCTCAGGGTAGTCTTTCTTTCAGCAATATGAAATTCCATTAATCCACGCTATGTATTAAGTTGCACTTCTTCACAGATAATGTCAACATTACAGTTTTATCTATTACCATTGTTCAAATGTCAAAATGTAACAAATTATAAGAACAGTACAACCATGTAAAATTCCATTATGCCGCTGTGTGTACAAAGTTGCACTTCTTAACAGACAATGTTAACATTGCGTAATTTTTTATCTATACCCTATTGTTCAAATGTCAAAATGTATCCAATCGTAAAGATTGTTATCTAACAAACATGAAATCCAAATCACTTCAAAAAATTATCACGATTAAATAAAACATTTTCAAATCATACGCTACTAGAATTCTTTCAATCGAAAAAATTTTTTTCCGCAAGTTAGAAAACAATCTCAATTATTATTACATGTTTTTCTCAATTTATACAATTATGTAAATGAAAGATGCTACAAAACTAAAATGTTAATAAAGTAAAACGATTTATCAATCACCATTTCTGGTACAAATGAAATAAATACTTTTTCAATACGTATTTCTCATTGAATTCAAGAATAAAGTATTTGCAAGTAGGAATTTTTATTTGAAACGTAAAGATTGTTGATAACATGTTTTGTTATTTATATTAGTATCGTAAATTGGTTGTTAACGTTTATTGATACACATATATACAAAATGTTTAAAAATATTTGTTTTATATTATAAGAAATTGCTTACATTTTAAAATTTCATCAGTGTCTTTTATATTAAGAATTAAATAAATACCGGGTATATGACTTTTTCACGTTTGTACACTTACATTTTTTTCCGACGTTTTCCTTTCTTTGAGTTTACATTACCTATGACTTCTAAAAAGCTCTTGTTTGTGGACCTAAATTATATATTATCTTCTTTGAGAAATTCCCAATTTTAATTTACAGAGTTTTGAAATGATTAATCTAGCAAGCACGTGAGCCATTAAAATATTCTGTTTGAACAATGAACGAAATCTCTACATAAATGGCGCAATATTCAATATTGTATTTACTAAATTCCAATTCTTTATCATAAGGAATATGCTATTGTAACCTAGACTTACCCAAACCATTATTAAGGAAAATGGACAATCACTGTTATACTTGGAATTTTTTGTAAATTCTGTTTCAAAACAATTTACATATCAAGTTATATTTTTTCTATATAAAGATTGAATCAAATCTTGAAAATTAATGTTTAGAGCACTCCAACGTAATTTGTTAAAAAAAAATTTGGAAAAAATTTTCATGCCAGGACAAGTTTAATCCAATTTATAAGGATTCAAATATTTCTAAATAAATGTAATCTAGGACATTGCTAAAACATTTTTTCAAAAATGATTAGCTTCCCGATTTGAAATATACACATCACAGACCTAGTTGTGCAAAACCAATGCGAAATTCATTGCAAGCTTCGATATTAAAATGCTGACGGAAATCACGACAAGGTTTAAATTTTGAAAAGATAATATTGACGATATTGTGCACAATAAATATCAATGTCTTACGAGTTTATATCCAGAGGGTAAATTTAAAACCACAGTGGAAAGGCCAAAGCATGTAGGCATAAATTTTGAACACACATTTTTGTATTGTTTTAACACTATCGCGAAAAAATAGAAGTAAAGTGAGGAACACATTGAAATTTTTTAAAAAAATTTACAGGGCTGGTTTTAACAAAAATTAGTATTCTGGCAACCCACCAGCATTCACACGAAAACAACAAAACATTCTAGAACGGGTTTGAGGTAGAAAAATTTTTCAACTATGATATAACACTGATGGGATGGGAATCAGATTATGAAAGCAAAGAGAAAAATGCATATTTGTCTAAGACAAATAATCTTTTATAAATGATCAGTACATAGTTATGATAAACTGGTCTTCACTGCTTAAATTTATTTTATAGAACTTGGAAATAATGAATATAGAATTCTTCGACTTAGACACCTCACCTAAACTTTCAATCTGCATAACTCTGATTATCTGTAGGATTAATTATAAATATATTAAGCCATTATTCTGAATAGGGATTAGTGATTAGATTATTACATCAAGAACTGTATTATGAATGCTGTGCTAAATTTTTGATGTACTGCGAAATTAATGCAATCCCAATTCAAATACAAAACACATTTAATTCAAATTTAACAATGGAAAATTACAAAATTCATGCATTATAAAGCAAGCGCTTTGATTATACAACTGTGGTAACTCGTGGTTTGACGGATGTTAACAATTTCACGACCTCTTCACGACCTTCAAGTTTGGCCAAATCAATTGCAGTGATGCGGTTCTAAAATACAAAAACTAAAATGTAACTTAGAGTACGTATCTCAATTGAAGTTTTGAAATAAAATATCCTTCAAATATTTGATATATTATGCAATATCTTAGGCACGTAAATTTGATACAACAATAATGTGTGAAAGCCAGGCTGGCAGTGGGATTTCCACAACGCAATGCCAAAGTATATTCTAAAAGGTAGTTGTGACCAAAATGAGCAGTTCTAAATATGAAACGGGCAGTTGTAAAGAAGAAAAACTCACTAGATCCCTTACCTTTGCCTCTTAGGTTTTGACAAAATAAGATACTCTTTCTAGATTTTGCAAATAATAAAATTTAAATTTTGTAAACATGTGGCTGGTTGTGACTCTTTGCTGTAAAGTCTTGAACAAATGGGTGTGAAGTAAGGGTAAAGGCCACATTGAAAAATTCCTGGCTACTCAAAATTTTTTACTTTGACGCATTTTGGAATGGAGCGTTGCTACATATATATGCTGATGGAACCCCTGAAGATACAGAAACTATAAGCTTGAATTAGGGCAGTTGTAAAAAAGCTTAGAATATGTCCTGCATAGGTAATGATTAAAACTGCTCAAGATTTGTTTTAATAATGAATGCTTAATTGAAATAACTTTAGAGAATGAAATAGATTGATTTCATCTTGGGCAGCCCATATAAACATTAAATTTAAATTCAACATCGATATCACTGTTGAAATTAAGGTGATCAAGCCTTTATTGCTTGAAATTCATAAATAGGAAAATTTCCCATAAATAACTGTTCCCAAAAAATTAGTATAATGCTAATAGTGTGTTCTATAAATTTATTGATCTAAAAAGACTCTTTAGTAACTGCGGTTTGATTCTATCGAACATACAGTCCACTCGACTGTATTAGTGTCAATGACTTTCAATATATCAGTAAAAGATATAAAACTTCTAAAAATTATAATATTTGTATCAAATCACAAACTTTTAAAAACAGCATTACTGAATATGACTATGTTGAATATAGTGATTAAGTTGTAAATCATTGTATTTTGCTGTATTTTAATATATACAAAAATATACATAATAGCCTCATTGTCTATAAACACTTTTTATTGAAATATTTGGCAGTTTTGTAAACATCTTTTTGTGGGGCAATTTTCTATTTCAGTGGTGTGCGACTTGGTGTGAGATTTTTAGACAATTTTTGTGATGTGGTGTTGTCTAAAAAGAATGGCGAAAGTCCACATGTACAGTGCACGACGCAAAAAAAATTAGCAATTTTCTAAAATGTGTTTTAAAGATCTTCATGCAAAACCGCGCTTCTTGTCATAAGGCAAAAACCGTATCAGATTAGCTCTTCCAGAGTATCATTGATATACTAAAATGCAACTAAAAAAGCTCATATTAATCATAAGAGAGCAACATTGTAATCTAAAATAGAAATTGGACTTCATTAATAATTAAATGAAAGTGAAAAAACTGAAAATTCCGATAACTGCATTGAAAACAGAAATCTGGAAAAATGACTAGCGATCTTGATTGCAAACACAAACACATTCTACAGTGAATTTATTGTTTTAATGTAAACTGAATTTAATGTTACTTTACAGTAAAGAAATGAAACCGACTGTTTAAAAGTATGTAAAAAAAATACGCACCTAACAATAAACTTGTATTAATAGTTGGTTTAAAATCTAATTCTCAAATCTACTGAAGGCTGCTTCCCCACTTTTTACCGACACAACTTAATTGAACGGATCTTATTAAATCGGCCAAGTCAAACCAACTGGATGGATATAGTACTACAGTGCGCGAAATTTGATTATGCCCCCCCCCCAAATATGCATGTTTTAATCTATTATTAGGTTGTCTCACAAGTTCTGTTACATTTGCGAAAAATTATTTGATGGTATTTCGGAAGCTTTCTACACCTTGAACTTTTTCCAAATGATCGTGCCATAAATCCTGAACTCTACTACCTGAAATTGTACCGCGTTCATTTTGGTGTGTCAAAAGCGCATTTTTGTTTCAGCAGGACAACGCCAGAAACACATGCTGTCAAAAGAACTATGGAGAACTTTGAGGAGTTAGACGATATTGAGACTTTATCGCACCTGCCATACAGCCCAGATGTTGCACCATCTGACTACGGCGCTTTCAATCGATGCAGCACTTTTTGAAAGGCCGCCGGTTCGAATCGTTCGTTGCCTTAAAGGAGCCAATATGGTAATTTCATCAAATTCGGAAGCTTACAGACGATGGCACAAAGTGGTGGGAAATGATTGCCTATACTTTGAGGAATAGTTTGATTTTGTTAATACATGTAATAATGAACATTTTCTTCAAGAAATAACTGATAAAAAATAGATGTTTTTGCATCTGTAACAGAACTTATGGGACAACCTTATATAAAAATAATTCAAAAATTTCATTTTACTCGAAAGTATATTATAGAATTGATATAGATTAGTATTTTCAAAAATTTCATAATTTTATTAACATAAGAAGTTGGGTTTTACAAAATGGGGTGGCGAAATTTGATTATGACCACCAAGAGAAATTTGCTCTGTAGACAAAAATACATTAACGTAAAAATAAAAAAATGAATAAAAAATATTTTTATGATACATTTATATACTTTCTACCTAATAAAGATTAATATTTTCTTCTAATTCTACATAAAAANTTAGGTTGTCTCACAAGTTCTGTTACATTTGCGAAAAATTATTTGATGGTATTTCGGAAGCTTTCTACACCTTGAACTTTTTCCAAATGATCGTGCCATAAATCCTGAACTCTACTACCTGAAATTGTACCGCGTTCATTTTGGTGTGTCAAAAGCGCATTTTTGTTTCAGCAGGACAACGCCAGAAACACATGCTGTCAAAAGAACTATGGAGAACTTTGAGGAGTTAGACGATATTGAGACTTTATCGCACCTGCCATACAGCCCAGATGTTGCACCATCTGACTACGGCGCTTTCAATCGATGCAGCACTTTTTGAAAGGCCGCCGGTTCGAATCGTTCGTTGCCTTAAAGGAGCCAATATGGTAATTTCATCAAATTCGGAAGCTTACAGACGATGGCACAAAGTGGTGGGAAATGATTGCCTATACTTTGAGGAATAGTTTGATTTTGTTAATACATGTAATAATGAACATTTTCTTCAAGAAATAACAGATAAAAAATAGATGTTTTTGCATCTGTAACAGAACTTATGGGACAACCTTATATAAAAATAATTCAAAAATTTCATTTTACTCGAAAGTATATTATAGAATTGATATAGATTAGTATTTTCAAAAATTTCATAATTTTATTAACATAAGAAGTTGGGTTTTACAAAATGGGGTGGCGAAATTTGATTATGACCACCAAGAGAAATTTGCTCTGTAGACAAAAATACATTAACGTAAAAATAAAAAAATGAATAAAAAATATTTTTATGATACATTTATATACTTTCTACCTAATAAAGATTAATATTTTCTTCTAATTCTACATAAAAATGGGTGCAAACAAGGTTTGACAGATGAAAATTACTATTTTAGAGTACAAAAATGCTAATATGAGTAGAAATGAAATAGCCAAACACCATCCAAAGAAAGTCGTGAAGAAGTTAAAAATTTTTAGTACCCTGAAGCTAAGAGAAAAGGTCGTGGGAATAAGAAATTAAAACCTAGGGATCTCCGAAGATTGAAAAATATTGCTTCTAATAGTACCAAAACGGCTCGACAATTAAAACACGAGCTGGAAAAATTTCACCCCGAAGGATTCAACAAATAATCTCTAGCGACCCTAATTTACAGCATAGGAAAATGAAAAGGGGCCGATGTTGACTAAAAGTCATATGGCGAACCGGGTTGCATACTGTAAGGAAGAAAGTTGTTTGGTCCGACGAGAAAAAATGGAACCTCGATAGTTTTAAACACTATTGGCATGACCTAAGAATAGAAGAAAAATCTTTTCTAAGTCGTCAGAGAGGGGGTGGATCTTTGATGGTGCGGGGTGCGTTTAGTGCACAAGGAAAATCGCAATTGGTAATCCTGGAGGGTGTGCAGGACTCAGGAGCCTATATACATACGTTAAATGAGTATTGCTAGCTTTTATTCATCAGTTTGATGCTGAAGGCTATCATTTTCAGCATGATTTAGCCCCTATTTATACCTGTGACGAAACTAAATTGTGGTTACAAGACATGGAAATTGATATATTATATGCACTATGTTGACATTAATTAACAAAGCCTCATAAGAAAGATTAAGGAATCTGGAATTGTAAATGAAAATAATATTAATAGAATTTTGGATTATTCAAAACTGATAGATGAGTTTAGTCAAAATATCAAAATAACTTTTATAACATTTTACGTAAATTAATAATTTGTTGCTAACATTATTTCATATTTTATTGCTATATATCACACGTCTTAGCTAATACTACAATTGAATCTGTAATCAGATAGCTGATTGGTTGATAAAAGTGTAAAAACAAAGATTTGTTGAAATTTTTTTATAAGTTTTGAACAATATTGACCCAACTCGACCCATCTTCAATTGTGTTAATATGGCTCTCATCGATTCAGATCAACAAATTTTGTAAGAAATTGTTTTTAGACTTGATGCAATTATATCCTTATACAACGAATAAATTAGTTCATAAAACTATAAGAGAAATTTGGCTAGTATATATTTTCAATTCTGCTTTTATAGGTTGTATTTTTAGCCTCGCTCAGGCAAAGGCAGGCCTTGTTGATTACACTCTTATAACTGTTGTAATAATTGATGGGCTGAAAGTATACCATCAGCAAATATACCAATGCAAACGTGAATAAATTATTTTGGAAATATTGTTGCAAATGAAACCCTACACTATGAATTATTAACAAAAATCAGTTTGTTGAATTTCGTTAAGTGATTCTTTAAGTTAGAGAAGGGCTTAGTAAAATTCTATAATGCAGAAGCTTGCAAACTTTACAGAAAGTTAATCGAAGATTACATTAATAATTTGGTTTTGAACGGCTAAACAACAAATCTGATAAAGAGAGACAACTAAATAATCGAAACGTCATATAAAATAACCAGTTCAAAAATTAAAATATATTTACTACATACTGTATTTCTCATCGTTGGAGTGGCACCAGCCGTAATGAGAGCCTTTACAACGTGCACGTGTCCAAACATTGCAGCAGCATGGAGAGCACTTTCACCATTGGGTAATAACGAAAGCGAAGCGCCGGCATTTACAAGATCAACTGCTACTTCTAAATGCCCCTTGTGACATGCCTTGAATAATGCGGTGGCACCGTCCTTAAACAAGATATGTACACTTTAACTATTATAAAAATTACTTCTCGTGTAGCATCAACATCTGACTTTAGACGAATCAGTTCGCGGACAACTTCAGTTTGTCCCATTTGGGCTGCAATCCACAAAGCCGTAGTATTATCCTAAATTCGACCAGTCGAATTCAAATCAATCAAACAAAGATATAAACAATAATTAAATTCAACCATACTTTTTATCAAAATAATACAAGAGTTGCTTTCAATTCATAATTATAAAAATATAGTAACTTTACATGCCTCAATTTTCAAGCTATTTCTAAAAATAGCTTAAAAACGGCAACATCCTATTAATTTAATCTGCACAGGAGGCGCATATTCACAGGGTAGATACAATTCAAATATCTCAAACCAACTGAATTTGTTCTTATCATTATATTTCCGAACTTCTTTCCAAAATCTACATGGCAACTAAGTTGAAATTGAAAGGCACGACTCTTCCCTCCCACAAAAGAGCGACGTTTATATACTAGATGGATTAAAAAATATACTATTTACTTTTCTTCGGTGATTCACATCTGCGTGGAAATTGATAAGTAACTTGACAATTGATAGATAACCATTCTGGGCGGCGAGAAATAATGGCGTAGCGCCATCTATTAGTTCACAATTAGGATTGGCCCCTCTTACTAGTAATTCTTCAACAGTCTAAAATAAACTAACATAGCCTCATCAAACTACGAAAATCCATAAAACTATTCTATTTAAAGACGAAGATGGTGTTGAAAATAAATATTAAGCATGAGTTTTGATATGTGATCGTCTTAATTTAATGCTAAGGAGAACTCGTTGGAACACTTTTGGAATTTAAAACACTATATACCTTTATAAAATAAAAAGAGTCTAAAAATATGGATGTGTATGATTAGGGAAAATAATACAAAAATGAATGTTTAAGCAGCACCGATAGAATGGTATTTTTAGAGTTGAGATACAAGGAACAAAACAAGACAAATAAAACAGTCACTACAATAAAAAGTGAAATCAGACAGAATCCAACATGCACTTACCATTACATTCCATTTAAGCAAACTAAAACAACGAGGTTAGAACAAACTAAACAGTTCGGCTGTGTTTGCTGTTTTGGCAATCAACTGAATACAGTAAAAAAAAGGTTTGGCAAAATTAGTAAGATATCATGCTATCAGTCAAACTGACATATGGATGGTTAACGTGAGTGTAATTTCGAGTTAAATTTCATTTTTACAGTGCTTTATGCCAATTCTGTTTAAAATTGTAATTGTAATAAGTTCTAAAATATAAACTTGCAATAGATTTTAACATGATAAAATTATAATATCGTGCAGTCTCAGTTAGTAAACAAGCATTTCATTTATTTTCAGATTCACTAACAAGAACAAATTGAAATGAGATCAAAAACAATGACAATTTTGTTTTGAAAATAATCAATTATTTTAGTCAGTAATCATCGCGTTTTTATTGCATACCACAAAAAATTAGAAGTTGAATTAGTAAACAAACATTTTAGGAATATCGATTAATTTTATAACTTATAAACAAATTCTCTTCCAAAATGATAATTAATATGTGATTGCAAGTAAAAAATTCTATGAATTAATCGTCAAAGATCAACTTTCAGAATCTATTGTATGTTTTGGGTAAGTGGGGAATTGCTATATTGGTTCATGTACATGTACATATATATTGCACTTAGACGAAAATTACTTCATTACCAATCAAATTGCATTGAAAAATGAGGAATTTAAATATTGTAGTATTCCAAATAAGGAATAACATATTGGCATTGTGACAATAGCTCAAAGGATAGTTTAAAAATCTAAAGCCTACTTGGTGATGCCCACATTGAGATGCTACTAGAAGCGGTGTACCACCATCATTGCTAGATGATTCAATATCGGCACCATAATCTAATAACAGCTTCACCATTTCTGCATGACCACTCTGTGCTGAAAAGAATAACGCAGTGGTACCGGTCTAAATGTGTAAATAAAGTTTATGATTTTGAGGAAAACATTGTAAGACATCTATGTAACAACAGAAAACTACAATAATTGTACAATAATACATATTGGGAAAGTAGCACATAAATCCTTACCGTTCTATATGCATTAACATCAGCGCCTTTGAGCACCAGCTGACGTGCAGCATCTAGATGTCCATTACAAGCTGCAACAATCAATGGTGTTGTTCCTTCCTTAAATTATTTTAATTTCAGTACAAATGTATTTATATATACACGCTTTTGAACAACTATTTACTGGATGTATCCTTCAAAATCTAATAGCCGAATTTAATTCGAAATAGATATTGAATATTATATAAAATTAGTTATTGGTATGGTATCGGTTGAAAGTATACGACCACTGAGCGAATATAAATAAATATAAAAACCTACTCTATCTCGACAGTCGACTTGTAGACTAATATTAGCGGAAAGCAGCGACTGTATTTCCAACGAATTGCCTTTTTGTGCAGCAACATGCAATTGTTGTTCTAAGGTTACCATTGAACTACAACATAATAAATTATTAGTCAAACAATCTTTTCTAAACAGTAAACAAGTACTTCCGCGAAATCGGAATGAATAAACCACCATTTACAAGAAATAATCTCCAAGACCTGGTACATGGAATTAGGGAGCAAAGTGATACAGTAAGTGATATTTTAAACAAGTTTCCCACTTAGGGTGAAATTACAAAAATTCTATAAATTGATAAAAATTTAAGAAATTAAAAAATTCCTTGAACCAAAATTAACTAAAATATATTCCGAGATTCTTAAAAGCGTTAAAAGTCCGTCGTTATTGAATGATGGCAGCTTAAATAATAGCCTCCAAAATATACATATCAACGTAAATTGAATATCCACTGCTTCTAAAAATTGAAATTATCTGTACTAATTTAACAAAATCTTAGCCTTAGCTCGCCCACGAGGTTATTATTATTTACAATAAATATTAGCATAGAAGAGCTTTAGAAATTTTGCAGAAGCAAAATATATTTGCTAAAAGTTACCATTAAACTACAAACTAAATATATGTATATATATATATATATATATATATATATATAAAAGCAATGTATTGCTACAAGAAACTAGTACAAAAAATAATAATAAAAATAAATGTGTCTATGTATGTGGTGGGCTCAATGTAAGAAATTGGTAAATGTGTTTAGCATGCTTGTGTTTCTAATTGTGCTTTGTCGGGTTTTTCTAAAATTTTTACAATTTTTTTCTACACGGATCTCATTGTCCAAATAATAAAGGATAGTAAATATTGCTGCAAATACATTTGTGTGATCATGAATATACTTTTAAGTAATTAGAAAGAAAAGACATTGATTATCGACCATATTTATACTTAAAAAAATTGCTGCTGCATGGAATTTTATTTGATATAGTGGGGAAAATATATTATAGTCGAGCCGAGCAGTGGGGATACGATTGAGAGGGGTACAAGTACTTAGGAGTGATAGAGAGAGACAGAACAGATC
>CABFPE010000147.1:863052-874634 GCA_900660155.1 Hofstenia miamia | reverse complement strand
ATATATATATATATATATATATGTATACCTAAACCTAAGTTAAATATATAAATCTATTGGCTTGCTCCGAAATATCGTATAAAATAGCCTAAGCTATTAAAAGAGCAGGATTTAATATTAGGCATCGGTATACACGCAAATTTGGCTGAATGCAGTAAATGACATAGAATTATAAATAATGTGTTTGAAAATGTATTCTACATTATCAAATTTTATATTTTTGAGCAATTTTTTATTTTTTCCAATACTTATTTTTCAATTTGCATTGCTTTTTATGATAAATTTTAGCATGCTCAACGTTTATCAAGCAAACCAAAAATTGAAGTTTATTTGATTCCTGTAAATTGGTCTAAAGTGGACCGAGGTTCTGAAAGTTGGACCGGGTCGAATTCAAGCAAAACTTAAGGTCTCCTGCGCCCTGTCGATGATTGGGCCTAACTGTTCGGTCCATGTTTATCTCTGATCTTGATATTTCTAGAAGCAAAATACTGCTCAAAGCACCTACTTCAAATTTCTAATTTTATCTAAATTATAATATGTAAGTTCAATGAATTCTTAAAATATTTTTTTCAGACTACAATTAAAATAAATTGCTCGTATATGTACAAGTATTTCTTCCACCATGTTTTAAAATTGCAACATTTATATTATAAAATTTATGCATTTATATTTAAATATAAATATATTTCTACCAAATTTGTATAGTTAGTGTTATCATATATAAGTGCGAACTGTTTTGATTTGAAGATACTTACAATCGATTGAATGTTATACTTTGTTTGGATCGGTTTGTTGGAGCCTTGTTAGTTTGGTCTACGTTATTAAAGCTATCTAGAAATTAAATCATTTGAAAATTCTAATAAATATCAAATTAATATTTGTAAGTATTAATAAAACTTTGCAAGTATGTTTGTAAATTTTCACAAATATTATTTCAAGACTTGATTGTAAGTGACAAACTAACAAAGTGTTTTGTAAATTTTAGTTAATTTATTCGGATTTATTCTGCCCTGATTATCCTGTCTGGACTCAGCCATAGTGTTTAGTGACAATGGCCTGTTTTCTGAAGAAACATCCACAGATTTCCATACATTTTTATTTTGG
This sequence comes from Hofstenia miamia, assembly GCA_900660155.1. Lineage (NCBI taxonomy): Eukaryota > Metazoa > Xenacoelomorpha > Acoela > Hofsteniidae > Hofstenia > Hofstenia miamia. Next base: position 873,530 of record CABFPE010000147.1, on the reverse strand, counting down.
TTTTCACTATATTGTGATTATAATGTTGAATAAATATAGTGAGAATTATACCGACTTAGCAAAATTCTAGTTTGATGTTTCTAATTTATCTTGACTAAGAAAATTCAAATTAGATATTTTGCCTTTGTTGCCACTTGTAATAAACAATTAGCACAATCCTTTAATAAAGCTAAGGTTATGTAAACATATGCATTCTAATTAATGTTACACGCAATATAATAATAATAATTGATTTTAAACCTTTGTACATTATAAAAAAGCATAAAATACTTATTAAGGCTTAAAGTAAATTTTTTTTCTAAAATTTCATTTAGTTGCAAAGTGATATTACTTAGTTGTAGACTTTATTCTTTGAATAACCAAATAAGCCTTTTTCTTTGGTGATAATTGAAATATATTTTTTTCTTAAATTCTTTAAAATTAGATTCTTCTTAATTTTAGGTGATAATTGGTTCCATAGATCTATACCGTAATTGTTAAAAAAGTCGTTCATGATTCTTTTTCTAAATTTCAATTTTCTATATCACTTAGTTCTAATATGGAGCTTTGATGAAAGTTGTTCTTTTGTTTTAATTTGAAAAATATTTATACAGATTTTGTTTTTGTAGATAGTCTAATAAAAAAAGATTGTAAATTCTTCTGATATTTCTTGATTACTTTTTTCCAATTCAACATTCTTTCTAAGATATTTTTTGATTGCTTTGGACATGATGAATATAAAACTGAAGAAGAATATATTATTTCAATATCATAACTTTAATTGGTATAAAACTTTGTAATTTACAGTTACATTTTTTATTATTTTATTAGTATGTTCTTTAAATGTTAATCTATTATNAATTCAACATTCTTTCTAAGATATTTTTTGATTGCTTTGGACATGATGAATATAAAAACTGAAGAAGAATATATTATTTCAATATCATAACTTTAATTGGTATAAAACTTTGTAATTTACAGTTACATTTTTTATTATTTTATTAGTATGTTCTTTAAATGTTAATCTATTATCAAAAATAATATCTAGATATACAATTTTATTTTTTCTTCAATGGTTTTATTGTTTACTTTTAGGCTTTGTTTCTCCTTATTTGATTTGTTTAGTACTATGAACTTTGTTTTTTCAATATTAAGCTTTATTTTATTCTTATCAAAATAAAGCATTTTTGTCTAATGCATTGTGTAAATCTTCATATTTGATTGAATATTAATAAAATATCATCAGCATAATGTATGCATTTCATTTTATTATCAAATTTGATGTCATTTACACATATGTTAAATAATAGTGGTCCTAGTACTGAACATTGTGGGAATCCATAGTTAATTATTATTGAATGTGATGTTATGTTTTTAATTTTTACGTATTGTTGTCTGTTATTTAAATAAGATCTAATAAAATTCATTACTGATTTTTCAAAATTATATATTTGTTGTAGTTTATTTATTAGGATATTATGATCAATTGAATTGAATCCTTTGATAAATTTAGAGATAAAATGAATGCACTTTGGTTTTTGTCACTATATTTTCTCTCATTATCTAAGACATCATTTGTTAATAAATTATTTTTAAACCCAAATTGTAACGATCGAAGTAAATTATATTTCTCAATATAACTATTTATTTAGTTATATATTATTTTTTCAAATATCTTACTTAGTTTTGGGAGTACTGAAATTGGTCTATAATTAATTGCGTCTTTAGTATCACCTTTTTTATGTATAGGTATGATTTGTGCTATTTTCAAATCATCCAGAAAAACACCCTCAGAACTACATTGGTTTAAAATATCACATAATGGTCTACATAATATTGACATTTTTGCTTTAAAAACTCTGTCGTTACTTTAGCCCGTTCTTGTGATTTATTAACTTTTAGGTAGTGTGATATTTCATTAAACTGCAATGTAAATTTATGAAGAAAAACTTAAATTGTTCTTTATACAGCAAATTATTGTGAATTTGCATTTCATTTATAGAGATATATTGTCTTTGATATTAGTGTAATTTCCTACATTTATAAGTGTACCATTAAGTATATTAGCCATTTTTTGTTAATCATATTCTCTTTCATTTTTATCCTTTAATGATGTGATCTCTGAAGAATTGTTATTGTTGAAAAGTTTCGATATGAATCTCCATTTTTGTGTAATGCTTTTGTTTTCAAATGGTAATTTCAAGAAATTGTGTAAATCTCTTTTGCATTTGTTAGATACTTTGTTTCTTATATATTTATACTTGGTAAAATTTTTGTCTTTACAGTAGTTTATGTATGCATTGTGTTTCAGTTTAATTAAATGCTTTGTTTCATTTGATAACCATTCCTTCTATTTATGTAATTCTCAAATCAAACAATCTGCTACAAAGTATTCAAAATTATTTGTTTATTTTGTATCACAAATAATCTAATCTTTTTTTAATTTCCTTAAACATTGTTTTTATAAATTCCTTATATGATTGTCTATTACTACAGTAACTAATATTTATTAGCTTTGCATTTCAATCCATAAACTTTCCAATTTTGAATTCGGAACAGATAGGAGAACACGCCCTCCTCCTAATTTTTTGTTAATGGATTGTTTCTATTTTTAATGAAAAATAATAGATTTTTATTTATACTTTATAATTTATAATCATTTTTTAGCCATGTTTCTCTAATTCCAACAATAGAGTTTAAATCAAAATTGTTTAATAGATGATAGAATTTATCATATTTATTTGCAGTACTTTGAAAGTTAATATTTATATATATTATTTTACAATTATTAAGATCCATTTTTTCTTTTAATTGCGTAAATATAATGATATCTTTGTTACTAGAGGTGGGTTTAATCCTAATCTTCTAATGTGTAATTGCTCTTTGTAAAGAGAACATTTTTTTTATTTATTATGATTTGTTGTGTTATTATTATACTTATTGAAATTAAAACAGTTCATACAACAATGCTGATCTTTGTTGTTTTACACATGCACTTTTTATGTGACCAAATTTACGACATTTCGAATACATTTTGAAGTATAAATGATCACTGACATGCACATTTGTAAAATCAAATCTTATTTTATTGGTCTCAGCTTTGGAGAAACCTTAAAGATTGCTTCTTTACAATTGTAAAAATTGTTGGTGGATGAAAATATTAAAGAAAATTATTTTTGTTGAATTTCATTGAATAATTTATCATTTCCTTCAAACAATTTGTTTGTTAAACAATCCAAAACTTCTACATCTTCATACAATGGAATACTTGATAGTTTTATCTTAGTCGTGAATTTATTTGAGGATTTTAGTGTAATGTTTTTAATTTTCGATAGTCCTTTCGTAATAATTTTTGCTTCGTAGTCTTTAGAACACTGCAGAATAATGTCATTTTTATTTGAAATAGAGAAGTGATCAATCATTTCAAAATTTTTTGATAATTTTTTTTCGACATAGCCTACTAATTTTTGCATTCCTTGGCATGTAGTTTGCCATGTTTCTGTTGTAATAATTTACTTGACACCATGATTTTTTTGTGTACTTTTGTAATCTTTGAAACTTTGGAGTATAGTTATTGGGGAGTGGCAGTTTTGCTTTTACATTTGAAGTATTGTCGCTTAAACTATTCAAGAATTCATTCTTAATTTTAGAAATTAAATTGGAGCATTCAATTTTGGATTGATTTGATATTTCTAATTCATTAATAACAAATTCTAAATTAGTCAATGAATTTAATAAATTGGTAAATTTTTCCTTCGCAAACCTTTAACAGTATTGGAAAAAAGCATTATGCAAAATATAATATGTATTAAATGCTAAATATGAAAATTGAAACTTACGTAAACTTTCCCAATAAATTATTTCATTACACATTACTTGATGACATTTAAGCAATGTTTGTGAATATTCTACATTAAGAGAAAATGTTATTCAAGATATCAGATCTTAACTAATTTTGTGAATAAAATCACTTTTAAATTTTCTTTGATTTTCAGAACACAAGATACTATTGCTTAGCATGGCATGCATATTTATTTCTGCACTAAAAAGTACATTGTTATATAATATATTTTGCTGTAATTATTGGATTATAGTTAAACAAAATTTGTGAAAACTAATCTTATCGTGGTAATTTTTTGAAAATGAAATTGAATCAATTGCTTTTTGAGAACATTCTCCAATTTTTTTTAAGCTCCATCTCGTTTGAATCAGCAAATTTGTTTTGCATCGCAGCTTCACAGACATTCTTTTATTCACATTTTTCTGAATCTTAATTGACAGATATCATGTTAATTAACATTAACAACCATAAAATACTGTATGATAACAACCTTATGAAGATTGAAACGGAGTATCCATAAATGGAAAGTGTATATAATATGTTATAGTATATCTTATGAATATTTATTGGTCAATTTATTGATTGCCTTCCCTCGTCTGAAAATACTTTTTGCTTTTGTAGGAGCTCCCTAGTGCTTTGCATTTTGAATTTAAATATTCATTAAAGTTTTCCACAATTTTCTGTATTAATCACTTGTAAACACTGCATACTGTTAATATGAAGACTCTGGAGTGTCTTTGAAATTGGCAAGCATGTTTTTAATTATTTAAAGTTGCTCAATATCTATTATTTTGTAAGCTGACCTTGCATATTCTCGTTTTTATTCTCCAATATTATTTATTGGACTCATTTACGAGGGGTAGGCAGATGTACAGGTTCCTTTTTCTATTATGAACCAAAGTACACTAATTAATGCATCTTATCTCCGAATTGTAAATTAAGCCCTGGCCATACCATCAAGCATATGATTAGTCCCTACATGTCAACGTCACTAATTTTTTGGAAACCGTTGTTGACATCCCCAAACGCCTATCAATCAATGTCACCACCGATTGCCTGCTGCGCCTTTCTTCACCTAGTATCTATCAATAAACATTTATACATTACCGACAGCTGTTTGTAGAGATACATTGATAAACATATTATGATCTAATATCTTAAACAACTATCTAGTTCCGTTCATACTCTTGATGTTTGGGCCATTCTTTTTATTTAAGTAGTGCCACCCCACTCTCTACTGTGTTTGTGACTTTCATTACGTGGTATCCCTTGTCCGCAAAAATAGACTACTTATTATTGTTTACAAAAGTTTTTCAACAAAATATTTTAAGTTGAAATTGCAAACATTTACACTGGGTACACCATCCAATGCATGATTCAATTTTCAATGACTCACCTCCTAGCATTTTCTATGATAAGCTTGTTCATCGACAGAAAAGCACTATACTACCTTTTTGAACCCTCGGTTCTGGGGGATATAGTCCCAAGCTACTGTCTATTAAGCAATTGCAAAGTGTTTGCAAGATCTAAAAATAAGCCGTTGAATCAATAAGTCCCAAGCTACTGTCTATTAAGCAATTGCAAAGTGTTTGCAAGATCTAAAAATAAGCCGTTGAATCAATAGAGAGAACTTTCCTGATATGGCTGAATGGCCAATAGTATATAGGACAACACGTTGCAAGGAACTCGAGCAGAAAGCCAATGAAAAACAAAACTTAGCTAATACCCTGTTTATACGAGATATAAGACAGATCTGTCTCCAATTATCTCAAGACAAATGTAGCCTGTAAACACCCAAAACATAAGACATACGAAATTTCAAGTAGGGTAATTATAAAACAGATGTAGATCAAAAATTTTGGTTTTATTGTATGTCTTCTGTCTCGCTGTCACCGTGTAAACACTAAATCATGAGACATATATGTTTTTTACTGCAATTATTTAATTATAATGGAAGCAAAATAGCAGTATTTAGACGCGTTAAATTAATAAAACATTATTAAGCATATATTTTTAGTATTTTATCCGATTTTCACAATTGAAAATAATATTTTTTTCATTTACATATGCATATTTAAACATTACTTATGCATTTTAGATAAATTATTAACAAACTAATCGCAAGCTAACAATTTATAATAGATTAGATTATTGAAATGATAATGTTATATCATAACCTAAGGTAGAGCACGTGCCGGGCACGGGCTTCTATACCACGTATATGGACCGGACATACAGGCTCTGAACGTAGTATGATAATTTGTTGTTGTTGTTGTTGTTGATTGATTAACTTAATTATTAAAACCACTTGTTTGAAGTTTATTACTAGTTTATATATCAATTATCAATTTTATATATCTATAGTTGGCTGCAAAAAATGAGACTAGAAAAAAGGCATATTACTTTCGAACTCAAGAAAGGTACAATTTTAAAGATAAATTAAAGGACTATAAGTAAAAAGCATCAAAGTCTAATTTGTTTTCCTCCTGTAGAAATAACTTCATTCAAACGAACTGAAACTGATTTCATTCAATTGGACTTCATTTCAGATGTCAAAATGTGTTGACTTCCTTGAATTTTTTCTTTTAAATTGGATATATTTTTCGGATTTTTCTTCTCAACGTCATTTTTCAATATCTGCCACACGTTTTCGATTGGAGAAAGATCAGCAGAACTTGGTGGCCATTGCAAAAACTGGATATTATTTTCAGAAAACCAATTTTTTGTCTTTGCTGACGTGTGCGGGGTTGCTCCGTCCTGTTGGAGTATCCATCCATCATCATATAAAGCATCAGCATAAGGCATAAATTCAGCTATAATTTGGCAATATCTTTGACTGTCGATTGTGGCTTTTCCGTCTAAAATTTTCAAATAAAACCCACGATAGGAAAGTGCTCCCCAAACCATAATTTTTTGGTCGAACTTTGGAACCGCTTTTGTTGGTCTTGGACATTTCTTTGACGACCACACTTGTACTTTGTTTCTGTGTAGTTGAAATACGCACTCATCAGTTATCCAAACATCTTCAAAAGGGTAGTCTTTCCATTCTTTCACGAAATTTAATCTTTTTTCTTGATGTTCTTTTGTAATCAGAAGTCAATTTTTTCTGCCAATTTTTGTAACTCCAATTTTTTTCAGTGTTCTCTGAACTGTGGTTTCATGCACAGAGATGTCGGCTTCAGTTTGAAGTCGGTTTGCAATTTTTTTCCCAGAAATATAGGGATTTTTGAGAGCAATTGCGACTGTTTTCTGAATGAATTTTCCAATAATTTTTCGAGGGCGTCCACTTCCTTTTCTTCTTTTGAGAGATTCTCCTTGTCGAATTTTTTTCAGCTTTTGAAAATAAGTTGATCGAGAAATTTGCGATGTCGCAAAGGCGTTTTCAAGCTGTTTCAACGTTTCCATTCCGAAGAAATCAAGTAGAAACTTTGAAAAGCAAAAAATTTTTTTTGGTAAGTGTTTTCAAATAATTACGAAGTACCAGTTTAATTAATTAACTTTTTTGCTTGACAATTTTAAAGTTCGCAAAATTCTCGTTGTCTTTTATTTTTATAGTTTTCCTCTAAAACGTCTCAATACGTTTCCACAAAGCGTGGAAAAATAGGTGTTCAGTCTCATTTTTTTGCAGCCAACTATATGTACAGCAAACTTGTCAACGAGCCGAGCTCCTAAAAAGCTAACCAGAGCTTGAGCACAGTATTGGATATACAACGATCTTTTATTAGCAAAGCAAATTTATAGTACTGCTTGTAAATTTGATTATGAAGAATTTTCTTATCTTTTCATTCAAAATGCATTTCTTATAATTTTATTTTAGAAATGTTTATTAAATAGTAGGAAAAGCTATGTAAAAAATTCTGAGAGCACATTTTTTAAAAAAGTCTTGAGCTGAAACGAGCTTCAATTAATTAAAACTTTCACTTCATCCCTAGCTCTTTCGCAATATCAGAGAAAGTCTTCTTTCGTAAATCCCTGTCTTTATATTCAGGACATGTGATATCCCATAAAAATGATTTCTTTGAGACAGCATCTTATTAAGTTACATTCCATACGATCATTCATTTGTAGTTAAGATTTTAGCAAATCGAAACACTTATTTATAGGTCATTTACCTGTTAGCAAATTTATCTAAAATGCATAAGTAATGTTTAAATATGCATATGTAGTTGAAAAGATATTATTTTCAATTGCGAAAATCGAATAAAATGCTAAAAAATATATGCTTAATAATTTTTTATTAATTAACACGTCGAAATTACTCCTATTTTGCTTTCATAATAATTAAATAACTGCAGTCAAAAACATATATATCTCATGATTTAGTGTTTACATGGTGACAGCGTGACAGAAAACATACAATAAAATCAAAATTATTTGATCTACATTTGTTTTATAATTACCCTCCTTGAAATTTTGTATGTCTTATGTTTTGGATGTTTACAGGCTACATTTGTCTTGAGATAATTGGAGACAGATCTGTCTTTTGTCACGTGTAAACAGGGTATAAGCAAAATGCACACAATATTTGTTATATTTTTGTTTAAAATTGAAATATTTTGCTACACTATTTTCTTATGGATTCAAGATATTTTTCAAATCTCTGATTAAATATGCCATAATGTTGATAAACTAAAGCATTTGGTTATTCGCAGACTTATATTCTAGTAGGGGATTTCCTCATTTTGTGCGACAATGTCATTGGTTACTACCAACTTTTTAGTGCTATACCCCAAGTTCTTACCAGCATTTCAGTGATTACTTATCCTAACAATTAGTAAATTGTTGTACATTTACACGATACACAAAAATACGTGGAACAAACAAAAAATGTGAGCGCCTAACATTACAACAAATGAAGGAAAGATATCGCACTCTACTAAAATTCGGTTAATATCGTCGCTAACACGCTGTTTTATTATATTTTATATAATCACACTGTTAAAGGACAAAGCAGTAATGAATTTGATAAAACAGTTCGCAGTCTTGATGTAATTATTAACAAGAATTTAAAGATGAAATATAAAATATTTCCATTAGTAAATAATTCCTCGTTTACTCTCAAAAATTAATATAAAATGAAACAGCTTCGAGATCGGGCTAGTAAGAACATTAATTTTATCAATGCGAGGATACTGCAAACTCTGCTTTTTTGGATTAGATAGCACTTTAATTGGAAACTTCAAAATAGCTGTCTTTGATTGGAAGAGGAAAGATATATTGTCCCTAAAATCATTCAATAATACGCTGGTTAAAAATTCATTATTCCATTCTGATTTTAAAGCAATTTTAAAGATTTGTTTGCTATTGAATGTAAATTTAAAAAAACTTTCAAAGAACCTTAATTGAAAATTAGAAGTTATAATTGCATTGAATTAAGTAGATTAATTTCAAATGCTCAATAATATTTATGTTGAGACCAAGTTTTAGACACAAACTTAAATTTTTACTCTACAATTAATGGAATTCTATATTTAATAGTTTCAATCCCATAGTACTGATGCCTAAACCTGTGCTAAAATTGAACTTGGACCATAACTGAATAAACAGGGATCTGTGATTTTTGAAATTATTCATAGTTTCTTGATAATATTGGAATTGGTAATGTTACTTGACTGGCACCAAATCCAATGGTATTAAACAGGACTAGGACCTATAAATCATGATTCAACAAACCTTTAATTTCATTACTTTGGTCTGAGATGTTACATTTATTGTCTATAACTTGCTTGAAAATTGAGCAGATTTTAATGATTGCACTCGTGTTTAAAGTTTTATTTGTGAACTCTAGAATATCGTAAAAATTATTTGGCTTGCATTTCTTTAATTCCTTTCCTCAAATATGCTATAGAAAATCACAATTTCTAAATTCAATTAAGGAAATTTAAATTTAATTTGCAATATATTATAACTGAACTTTTTATAAACACAAATTTTGAATTAAACAAGATATATCAAGACAAAGATTGTCTGGAAATTTGGAAAGTCAAGTCCCTCAGTATTTTTTGAAATGTAAATCTTAAAAGTCGGTACTCATAATTCGTGACTGAGGACAAGGTTTTATAAAAATCCGTGAACTATTGATCTCATATATATAAAATATATATATTTATTATATATATATATATATATTATGGAAACTTTAAATTTTAGGATTTTGGTTCACACCAGATGTATGATGCAGCCAATGCATTATGCGGTCTATCATGCTTCCTAACGTCTGATCTTGCACACGATTTAGCCAATGATATTATCACTCTTTTGTCTTCATCAAAGCCGTATATTCGAAAGAAAGCTGTACTAATTCTATACAAAGTGTTTTTAAAGTATCCTGATTCCCTCAGGCCAGCGTTTCCAAAATTAAAGGAACGATTAGAAGATCCTGATCCAGGTATTTTTATAAATCTTTATTGTAAGTGTAAATTTACTTGAAAGATGAATGACCCAATAGTTATTTGCCTTTATTCATCGCATCTTCTTATATTGTTGTAATGCAACTATACAATATTTTGATATATTCTTACATCAATATCTACATTATTATATAATTAGTATGTTGTTTTCATGTGGTTACATATGATATTACCAATGAATTATAAGGTCTTTTAGAGCTAATTGAACTACCGTGTGATTTAATTCATTAGTAATTCGTATATTAAGC
>CABFPE010000147.1:845801-863031 GCA_900660155.1 Hofstenia miamia | reverse complement strand
ATTTTTATAAATCTTTATTGTAAGTGTAAATTTACTTGAAAGATGAATGACCCAATAGTTATTTGCCTTTATTCATCGCATCTTCTTATATTGTTGTAATGCAACTATACAATATTTTGATATATTCTTACATCAATATCTACATTATTATATAATTAGTATGTTGTTTTCATGTGGTTACATATTATATTACCAATGAATTATAAGGTCTTTTAGAGCTAATTGAACTACCGTGTGATTTAATTCATTAGTAATTCGTATATTAAGCTGATGCTACTCGAGAAACGGAGTTTTGATAAAAAGCGTTTTAGGAGTACAGTCTGCTGCAGTAAATGTTATTTGTGAACTCGCTCGAAAAAATCCCAAGAATTATTTATCATTAGCGCCGACATTTTTTAAAATTATGACTTCCTCCACCAACAATTGGATGCTGATAAAAATTATTAAATTGGTAAGTGTTGAATAAAAGTTGTATTTTTAAAATTCATTTAATGATGTACTTAAGTATGAATATTATGCGTTAATTATTGAATTTCATTTGTAATTCGATTGCTTAACATTACATTTAAACTTTGTCAAGCATACTCACAGTTTGAGAAATTACGTACATGCATTTTATCTAAATTCCGTAGAAGGCTAAAATGTATTACATAAAGTAAAAGTTTAGTTTTGTCAAAATCATCATTTGCATTGATATGGGTTTTGACGTTTTGATACAGAAGTTGGAGATTCTTATCACCATTACAGCTAGCAGTCTAAATTTATTCATTGAAATAGGCACACTTCTCTTGCTCAATAACGTAAAATTTAAATAAGAATATAACATTAAATTCCTATTTTGATTTTCATTATATTAACTCACATTAAAGCAAATGATTGTTTTGCGGTTGCCTATGCTAAATACATTCTGTTAATTTGTAAATAATTGTTTTAATTTAAAAACTAAGTTAACATTAGTTGAAAAAAAATATTTTTCATTTTATGAAAATTTTTAGTTAATTGAAACTGCAGTAACCAATCAATTAAAACATGAGCATCTGAATTTAATATCAAATAACATTTTAGTCATTGACTAACTTCATTTGTAGTTCGGATCATTGACTCCACTTGAACCGCGTTTGGGAAAGAAGCTTATTGAGCCTTTGACAAATTTAATCCACAGGTACGTTCAAAGTCCGAACTTGATTTTCGGTTTACCATACTGTATCTATTTTTTGATGACTTACCATTTAGTACCTCAGCGATGTCATTATTGTACGAATGCATCAATACAGTTGTAGCAGGTATGTTGCTAAATATTTTGCATGTTTTCTTGTTCACCACACTGATAAGCTTTCACATTGTATCTCATCTCTAAACAATAGATTCCTTGTTCCAAGCGTTTATTGAATCCCAAATATTATGCATGATTTGCTATGAGAAAGTTTTCTATATTATTTGTTTCATTGAATATTCTCAATGAAAATTGTTCACTTTTCCTCAACTAATTTTAAAAGAATTGGAAAAAAATTTGCTAACCACACTAAATTATGTTCCCTTTTAGTTTGTAGATCAATTTGTGTATTAGCAATAATTTTTTTTACATTTATGCTTTGGCATAATAAAATCAGCCATGAGATTGTTCTATCGCATAGTGTAGTTAAAACTTGTCCTCACAAAGAATATGAAAATATTCCCTGAGGAATGGATTTTGCATGTCAGCGAATGCTTTTGCTTTCTTTTTTTCAGGTAGTGTGGTTTCTTTATTAATGTTATTTTTTCCTTCGCTGCTCCAGTTCTGATCTCTATTTCTTCAGGAATGCCTACTCACACCTCATCAATTCAGGTTAGTATTCATTGTCAGTAGCTTGTTTCTATTCATTAACACTTGTGTTTCGTTTTATTTATATTGTTTTTGCCGAGTTGTATGATTAGGTGGTTGTCCTCTGCTTATATGGTTAGCTAATTTCGTTAATTTTGGGCCACCATTACTAGTGTTATTTATCGGTTTTCATTTGATAATCAATGATGAAATTAGTTAACTCCGTTCAATCATGTTTCCTTTCGTGGTTATTGTATCTCCATCTTTATTTTTTGCATATGCATTTTCTCTATTATATCCATATTTCATTTCCCTGCTTCATCCATTTCGCCCGGTTTCTCTATTGTGTAAATGAAGTTGAAATATTCTAAATATTGTCAACGGTTAAAAAAGAAGAATTCTAAATGATTATCCTGAATTTCTGCTAAATTTGCTGTGGTTTGAAATTTTTGGTGGCATTTATTAATTGTACTTGCTTCGCTTGAAACGTCGCGCAATTTTTATCAAACAATTTTCGCATATATTAACCTCAATCGCCTCAATCAAATTACATGCAATTTTGCAAGTCTCGATTTTCAAAAGGCTATAAGTTAACAATATTATTTAGGATTCTCTGGTTAACCATTCCTTCAATTCATGCAAAGCTTTGCAATAGCAATTTTAGTTGGTAATTCACTCTAAATCTCACTATGTTGTCTAGCAATAGCTTTATAGCAAATCTGTTAGAATGCTGATTTATCACCATAGACCTTATAGTTGATTTAATAAAAAACCGTTCCTTGCTGATACCTATTTTTGCTATTTTTATTAGTTTTAATACATTGCACATTTTTATTGGAATTTTTATTAAGCATTCGTTGTTCCCATCGAAATCCAAAGAGTTTTAACGTATTAGTGCAAATTAAGAACAGCCTAGTACAAACCTTTATCTTTTGCTTGTTTTTGTATTTTTGTTATCAGCGCATAAATTCAATCAAGTTTCCCTTATTTGCACGACATTATTCTAGCGGGGATTTTCATACTTTTAGAAATCGAAACTAACTTTCTAGTTTTGGATGAGTTTGTGTCCACTCACCAAGACCTTCAATATATTTTTCTTTTTAGCTTTGTGTTCAAAAGCTGCGAATTCTCATCGAAGATTCCGATCAAAACTGTAAGCATCTTGTTGTGAAGTTGTTCTACTATTCGTTTAGTGAAATATTTGGGATTGTTGGCGATGGCAAAGATACTCAAAACCCACCCAAAAGCCGTTCAGCCTCATAAAGATCTTATTTTACAATGTCTAGACGACAAAGATGAAAGCATTCGGCTGAGAGCGCTTGATCTTCTATACGGAATGGTAAGGATTTCTCTTTTCAAACAACATAATTTTGCATTTTCAGCGTATTTCTATAAAAACTAATTCTCCAATTAAGATATCTCTACCAGATTCCCATAACCTTATTTTCTAATAGGTTGAATTGATTTAACTTGAAAAGGAATAATGTATTTAATTGCTTGCATTTGTCGACCATAATTCTAACACTCTTATTGAGCTTCCAACGAAATTTGAAGTGGAAATGCAAATATTATGTTTTTCAAATGCATTTGAAAATCTGTTCTCTTAACAAACTTCCAAATAATATCAATTATGAATGTAGTTCTTTAAAATGTGTTTTTATCCACTCTTTGCCTACTAGAGTTATGTTTTGAAGTTTCCAATTTGTCTGTTTTTTTATCAAAACTAATGTTGCATAGCAACACTTTGACTAAAGAAAATATTTCTAATTGCATTATTTTTAGGTAAACAAGAAAAATTTGATGGAGATAGTAAAGAAATTGATGAGTCACATGGAGAAAGCCGAAGGAACCCAATACCGTGACGAGCTTTTGACAAAAATCATTGAGATTTGCAGTCAATCCAACTACCAACATGTTTCCAATTTCGAATGGTATATTAGCATTCTGGTAGAATTAACAAATCTCGAAGGCACTCGGCACGGGAAGTTAATCGCTTCGCAAATGTTGGATGTAGCCATACGAGTAAAATCTATCCGACCGTTTACTGTAGTGCAAATGGTTAATGCCTTTATTCATTTGTTGTATTTACTTATAATTTTGTCTAGTTGACCATGATTGGTGGTTTTCAGCTGTTATATCAATCCTCTATTTTATTTCTTGAATTTTGATCCTATATCTTCAACATTTTAATGAGAATTCCTTAAATGTCTAAACTTTAATATTCCCATTTTAAGAGTCTTAATTTCGCTCTTTGATTTTGTTATTCTTTTGTTTCAAGTTGAGTGGAGATTGAATTCTGTCTCTGCAAAAATCGAAATTCGTTTCCATTTTTAAACGTATTTCTCAATGCACATTAGATTTTCACAAAATTTCTAATTCTATTTGAATTGTGTTTGCTTCTGTGTGGGAAATGTCCTGTTTTACGAAAATTTTCAAATTTTTGATAAATCCAACAATTTAAGTTTACTCATTTACATCAATTCCAATGATTAAACGTTGTTTTCACAAACATAAAATAACTTGCCGTCTGCTCTTAGCCACTTTATTTTCAATTCTTTTATTCCATGCTGCATTTCTGTCTCCCTTCGCCTATTTTCTGCTCTGCATTAACATGTCTTCTTTCTTCAGTGCTTCCTATACACCTGTATAATACACTAACCTCTGTGATGCTCTTTGCCTATGCCTATCCATCTATCCATTATTATTATTATTAGTGTTATTTTTTTTAAAGTTGACCCCAATTATAATTTTTCGAGGATACTTTGTCCCAGCTCTATAGAACAATGCCCCCTAACATCAATTTGCAGCAGCGCATTCAATTCGATATTTTGCAATTTGTATGTTATGTAGAATGTTGTTCGGTAAATTTATCAATTAGTAACTAACAACATTCAATTACTTTTCAAGTTATTCAAAAATGAAATTGAATTATTAACTAATTATAAATTTGGACTCTTTGGCCACATTTTTTCACGGTTTTCAATTCGCATAATTATTATTTTTGACCGCTTTTATGAGATCTAGACTATGATTTATTATTTTTTGTATCGACTAATAATAATATTGTATTTTCAAAATGCGAGAAAAATATTCACATTCCTTATTTAATAAATCAACGGGTTTGAACTTGTCTCATGTCATGGAATTTTCGTAGAGCCCAATTAGGAAAAATCGCTATCCATTTTTCATTTTTTGCATTTAAATGCATTTCTTGTTTATCAAAGCGCCGAAATCTCACTTGATATTGCTGATTTCGCTTTCAAAGTGGTTTTATTCGGTTTTAAATTGTATTTTAAGTCTAAAGGAGATCGACTTGGTGTTATTTTATATGGCCTATTACGTTTTTAAATCAATGACTACTTTGAAAAGATATATACTGGAAATATTGCGAACCATTTAAAAAACGCCTGAAATATATAGTTGAAAGGCAGTGAGCTTATTTTCAGAATTTTCCCTGTATCTCAGTAAATTTCGTCTTCGGGTTTGTTTTATTCATTCGAATTATAAATTTAATGACTAATTATATATGCGATATTAAAAAATATTGTGATTCCATTTGAGAAATTGCTAAAATCTCTCTCAATATTAAATTTATCATGTTCGGAATAGTATTAATCGTTTTTAAAGTAAGTTCACAGTCTAGAATGGTATTATTAGATCATATTTCATATAGAAATCCCTATTCATCCGAAATTACTATCGAATTTAAACGTTTATTTCCATTTTCCATTTTTTCGTTACTCGATCAAGAACTGGGTACGAGAGAAGCCTCGTTCGTCCGCTGCTAGAGATGATAGAAGTCCCAAGGCGCGTCTAACGTCGAGCCGCACATCTCTTTTGCATGAATTAACTCCCGATGTGGAATATAAGTAAGCAGTCTAATGTTCGTCATATTCTGCAGAACTTGCCACCGTTTCCCCTCAGAATTTAACTGCTGCTTTAGCTTAAAAATTGGTTTCTTTGCATCGAAATGTTTATAGGATCAGCATTTAGTACATCTAGATCTGGAAGTTCAATAAATTCCCTTGAACTTTTGTTTATTATCAATACTTAGAGATTTCATTTAAATAAGCTGTTCCTAAATTTTTTCCAAATTTCATCGTGTTTCCTTGTTTGTATTCCGGATAAAATTTTCAATCCCCAGGAATCCGGATTAAACGAACTTGACTGTATTTATATTACATGTATAATATAAGCGATCATTGAAACAAAAACATCAATAGTCATCACTGATTAACGATAACGCTTTCGGGTCACTTTTAATCGTTTTTAAAATCAAAATTATATTTTTGGTGGTATGTCAAAAGGATTGATTATTTACTACAAAATACACTAATCCATATACAAACCAATAAGTATTATATTTAGAAATGTCTGTAATCTTAATTGATATTAAAGATATCGAATTCAAATCAGTTTGTTTCGTTTTCAAATATAAAATAGGTTTAGAAACAGATTTTGGTGGTGTCTAAGATTGAGGTATGGTCAAAGCGCCTTGTCTTGAAATTATTATTATTATTATTTTTTATTATAAATTTAGGCGTACTCCTCGGAATTGCATTAGAACCAAGGGGATACATAATAACAGGCCTGGAAGCCGTGCGACTGGGGCTTCAGACTGGGGGCGGAGTAAAATCCATGGTTATACTTAAAATAGAGACAAATAAAATTGCAAATATCATGATCAAGGGTTAATATCTATTATTTTTATAAATGTTGTTAAATTATTAACCCTGTCAAAATCAAATATTATAAATAACAAACTAATTCACACGTGAACCAAATTATCAGGGTGTTCTTGTTGTACAGGCAATCAAAACAATATCAAGATTACTAAGACTAAAATTCTGAAAATATTGAGACATCCACAAAAATCAACTTTGTTCAAAACTGTTTTATGCAACAGAACCTGCTGTGATGCATCCCAGCTGGAACCAAGAATAAGCCAAAAGTACAAAAAATCAAAATTTCACCAAACAAAAAGAAAGTATCAAGAAAACAAAACAAACTTGAAATTATGAAAAGATTAGAAAAAACAACTGGATTAACACCCTGATTAACATACAATAATTATTTACTAGAAAGTTTAAGAACTTTCAACGCAGGCTCTTTATACATCCGAGGAGTTGAAAACTCAACAAATTTTTTAAATAAAATGTTTGACAAAATGATGCCATGCTGTTTCGACATATTGAAGTTGTGCATTTCAGATACTAGCATAAACAAGTTGCACAGCGATTTTCGACAAACTTCATCTTTGACAACCATAAACATGATGAAACAAAAAATTACCCATTGGCACGCACTATCATAAGGAATATTTAGTCCACCTCGATTAATATTTTTCAAATAACAACCATAGTTGAGATAATAACACTGACTATCATCATCAATACAACCATTTCTTGTTATATAGCCAGCAATGTACACCAAGGCCATTTTTGTTTCATCTGGTACGCTTTCTTCCAGCTCGAGAAGATTATCGAATACATTACTGTCATTTTCTCGAACCAGAAAACCACATTTTTCATAGGAATGTCCTTCCTTTTCAAAAAAGGACTCAATATTTACGTTTAGGGAGAGCAGAAGCTTCGACTTTTCAATACTGAACTTTTCTAAGACGTTTTGAGAGGTTAAAAAGAAAGTTCCTCCAAAACCCTGCCTCAATTTGCCAAATGATTCCTCCAAATAATCTGCGGTAAATTCACCAAGTGCGACATATTGATGTGTTGTCTCTAGCAGATACTTTGATAAATCAATTAAACCTGAGCGTGTGTGAACACGCTGTCTTTAGTCAATGCTTTACGCCTTTCATTTCATCTCTTTGCCTTATTGCTGTTACAGGATTTTTCACGCTAATAATTTTCCAAAAATTCAAAACTTGTTAAGAAATACAACATGTCAGCATTATCAGTCTTGTTTACAGAAGGATGGGTCTCAAGGGCACATATTGTTTGGTCTGAAAAAACTTTTAAACAAACTTAAACTTTCTGCCTCTCCACAGGCTTTGGATATACATCAACAGATGTTAAATTTGATAACTTGATGATACCATTCTTCTCTACATTGTAAATTTCTTCTAGCACACTCCATTTGGATGTAAGAATTTTCCCATCATGTTCGAACTCAAGTTCCTTTGTTGATTCCGTAATCCAATTATTTCTAATTGACTTCATAAGATGAACATAGTCAAACAAAAGATACACACCATTAACAGTTAACCATGGTTTATCAGGCTGTGTTTCATACAACTTGATCAAGGCTTGGTTTATCTGATTATTGTCGCACATAATTGAGACAACAGTTCCATTATTTTCTGCTATACTCTGTTGAACAAAATTAACTTGATCAAACAAACACTGGGAATCCAACTTTGTCACTGGAATCATTCCACATAGAAAAGCTGGGCCACCAAGTAAACACTTAATCATCACTCCTAAAACAGTAGTTGCAAGGAGACCTGGATGATTTTCAGCATTACCAAAAACTGTCCCTGCATGATACTGCATACTTGGTTTAATTTAAACTTCATCAACAAGGATGTTACAGAGTCTTTGATGTTCAGGAACATTCTCAAAAGCATACTTTAAAAAATCAAGTTCACTAACTTTTTTTACTCTTGCTTAAAACTTCAACACTTGGTAATTGGTAATGAGCTCTCAGCTGATTATATAATGAGCGAGATGTAACAAAGTAATTAAAAGCTCTGGTGATTGTTTCAGGAGTATATACTTTAACACCAACTTTATATGCAGACATAATTTGCAACTGTTCTTTAATAATTCTCTTTTTAACATCCAGCGACACATTGGAATTCAAAAACTTTATCGCTTCTTCAAGTTGAGACCATCGCTTCAATACTGTAATACGGTTTCTGGAAAGTGAATCAATATGAGTACGTACTCCAGCATGAAGACATTCAAAAGACAAATCACTGTGTATTTTAATTAAAAACATAGGAATGCTGTCTGAAAAGAAATTGTTTGATTGGACATAAAGGGTATTGTCAATAACATATGATGTTACTCCGCAAACAAACGTCTGATCATTTACGTTATCAATCAAGGTGGTAAAGTCCAACTTATCTTTTTCAATAAAAATTTCCATCTCATCCACATCTGGGTTTCGAGCATCACTTGTTGATTTAAATGTTTCTCTTGGTTTGGATGGCCGTGTAGGAACCATACTCTGAGGAACACAATTAAAAATACTGGGTGGATGCTTAGGTCTTTCTTTTCCATGAACAACTACAGTCTCGAAATTTTCTGGGAAATGACGTTCACAAATCACTGTATCGCGCCTATCTGGTATATTGTCTCTTGGTACAGCTTTCATCCACCTTTCACGCTCATTTTTTTCTGATGGCAGTCGAAACACTCTGACTTTATTTTCTGCATCATAATTTCCCCTGCAGCCAGTTACACAACACTTCTTTACCATAATTAAAAATAGCTCTAATAAATTCTGAACACTAATATAAAGGAGGCTTTTAAGAATCCGAGGGTAATAAAAGTGTGTGCGTTAAAATAACGTTTTCTTTGAGTAATAAATTTTACTGACCGTAATTTTAATTTTATTTTTATGTAAAGAAATTGTTAAAAGGAGCTAAACTTATTGAAGTTTATTTCCTAACAAACTAAAACGTAGCTCAGTTCTGATTTTAGCATAAATTTGAATTTTAAGCTTATGATACATGTGAATCATCTGAAACTGTGTTATATTTCTTCTTGCGAGAAACAAACTACTATCAGTACTAAATGTAAACCTCTATTTTAATTTTCGTATGCTTCAAAATCCCGCCCCCAGTCTGAAGCCCCAGTCGCACGGCTTTCAGGCCTGTTATTATGTATCGCCTTGATTAGAACCCATTCTTTTCTCACTGTATCGCTGCCCCGGTATGCAAATTTCCTAAATCCGAACATTTTGAAAATTATGTTATGGATATTTTAGGCAATTTCTAAGAGTGATCTTTGCAACAATGTTTGTTTGTTTCTGATAGCAACGTTTGTTTAGAAATTAAAAGTGTGCAAATGTCATAACTGCGTTTCACTTATACTACTGTTTTCAAAATGCAAATGTCCTAGCTGCGTCCAAGCCTATTGTTTACAAAGTGCAAATATAGAATAATAAGAAGCATTGTTTTCAAGTATTATCTAATGAGCAGTATTGTTGTTTGGACCTAATTAATTATTGAGGGAGATAGAAACAGCTAGCTTTGTGATGTCTTTATCATATTTTAGAATTTTGAAGATTCTCAAACATACGGGTACATTTTGAAAGCTCAGCAACTAAAGAATAAATGGATTTACATTTTTATGTATCTTTGAACTAACAACAAAGATATTATCACTCAAACACTACACTTTGCCACTGACCCATTTTGATAGTTTTGATGATATGATAGTGACAGAAAATTCCAAAGAGCAAAGAGGCAAAAGTCCTTAGCATTCTACCATATATGTAAATTGAAATGACTTAAAATTTATGGAGACATTATTGAATAACGAATTAAACATAAGAATATCAATATAAATATTACTACGTGTAAAATTGGTTCTTAACTGAGATATCTACA
Organism: Hofstenia miamia; assembly: GCA_900660155.1. Classification (NCBI taxonomy): domain Eukaryota; kingdom Metazoa; phylum Xenacoelomorpha; order Acoela; family Hofsteniidae; genus Hofstenia; species Hofstenia miamia. Next base: position 852,655 of record CABFPE010000147.1, on the reverse strand, counting down.
CGTACTCACACATTAATAACACTAGGGCTAATGTATTTCCTAGATACATGCATTAATAATACATTTTATTTAGAGAAATGCTAAGATTGCTTTAAAATTTAGATAATGTAGTAACATTAACTACAGTGCGAAATTCTCTTGATGCTGAACATTGTTGTGCATAGCATTTAGAAAAATGGCATTCTCGAAGTCAGGCAATATTTTAGAACAATTGTTCTAATTGAAAACTAATAGTGCTAATGACTCAAAAGATATTCTATCAAACAACTTGAAATTTCTTTTTTAGAATTATAGTATCAAATTGCTTGTGCCTTTAAAGTTTAGAAATTAATTGATAATGAATTAGTATAACAAAGACTTAAATTTTCAATCCCTTATAACTCAAAACAACAATATACGCATTTAGAACATTTACATTCCAGGCCAGCGATGTGACAATGACATTGTAAAAAAATTTGTCAAATGGAACCATTTACCAAGGCGCAAAAGATACTTGTATATTACGAAATTAAAAAGTTCACTTGAAGCAGATATTTGTCAATAGATATTTAAAATCTTGTATATTTCAATGTCAATATACTAAAAAATCAATTCTGACAAAACTCTAAAGAGCAAAGAATTATTTCAGGAAACATGCGAATTGATGTTTGTAATAACGAAGTTAGTGAAATTAAATGTGGTATATTAATAGAAAATGGCTTAAATTGGATTTTGTTTGCCTATAATTTATAAAGATGGCATTTAAAGTAAACCATTTTGCGACATGTCGGCAAATGGTGGAGTGAAATTTTTTTTGATTTTTTGAAAAAGGGGGTTCCAAAAGCTATCTCTACTTCTAAAACCACACTTTTTCATAATTTTTGAAGTTGCCAACTCAACTGCGCTGGCTACCATTATATTTCACTGTTATTTCATTGAACTGTTTGTGTGTAATGCAATTTTAATACGTTTCAAAAAAAAAAGCATTTCATGTAGAACTAGTTTCAATCATTTGACTTAACTCAATTTATTTACTGTGCAGTTCATCAATTGAGTTCGTTAAGCTTTCTGAATAGTTTTATCAAGAATATAATAATATATAAACGGAATAAAAGACTTTTAGTATCAATAATCGTCAAAAAACATTTTCATTTAGGTGTTCAAAATTGTGGAACGAATTAAGTATTGATGTAAAATCTTAAAAACATTATTACAATATTAACATCTTTTATTGATTGTAGACTTCATGTACACTTTAGAAATAAATTTGCTTTGCTCTCATTGCTATTTATTATAACACATTTTTGTTGTATGTGTTCAAAATTTACCCGAACTCCAAATATAAGTTTTAAAAAAGTGTCTTCACTAGCCATTATTTTTTTACAACATAATTTACATTCAATTTGACTTCATAAATTTCGCAACATCTAGTTTAGGGCGTTCTACTCCAAAATTCAAGTTTGTTAACCAGCTCTTTCTTCAGAACTGGAATCTCAGATGTACTTTATGCCGCAGCTTGGATAGCTGGTGAATTTAATCAGTAAGTTTATTATAATTTACTGCGATAAAATCGTTTTTAGACATTTACAAGATCCCAAGCAAACACTTGTCGACATGCTTCAAGATAAAGTTACCAATCTTCCTGGCCGTATACAGGGTTAGTTCTCGATTTCTTGCAATAATTTATTTTTAAATCGGTGAATTCACTAGGCTTTGTATTGATTTGTACTATAATCACAGGCTCGTTTATCGTTAAAAGTTTTATGTTTGTTTTCTATAATTTCAACAAAATGAAGTTATTTCTTTTATTTTTTGCAAATTTAAAAACAAATTGAGTCAGTTTGAAAAAAATGGCATCAAGAGCTTTGCAAAGCACCCCAATACTTAAATGCCAGAAGTCAATACGCCAGAACAATTGGTATTCTATTTTTAACCGAATGTCAAATCATTTCAAAATTGATTAATTTTGTGATATACCTGAAATTAGATACAAGGCTCTTCGTTATGTTCCTAGCAGAGTGTACCAATTTAAGGCCATTTTCAATTCATGTTAAGGGAAGAACAGGTGTAATCGGTAGCGATGCGTGATATGCAATTCCCATATCTCATTGGAACAGTTTTCAGAATTGATTATATGCATCAAAGCAGTTCCATTTCAAATTTTGAAGAAAATTGGCTTTTTGAAGTTTTTTTATCTATTCTGAAAACCTACTAAAGAAAAATTTACTTGCCCTTGGACGACAAGCGAATTAATACCTGATGGATTGGTTCTAAATCCGTCTATCACTCTTCCATATTGGCTTTAGATTTTTTAATACTTCAGCCTGGCTTTCAAATTTATTATTTCTTAGGGCGCTTTTGGGCGTATATCTGAAATTCTAATATTCAACGTTTTAGTGTTACACAGTAATAGTCTAATAGACTGTGGTAAAATATCGCAAGATGCGTTTTATTGATTTATTGCCTTTGTAGTTTAATTCCATTGTCGTTTGTGTTCTACCTGAATTAGAATATTGATTTTTAGCGGTTTACGTTCAGAACTGCTTGAAGCTCTACAGTCGCCTTCTAAAGGAAGCTGAGGAAAATGAAGACGATGATGAAGCCAACGCTCTTACTGCATTAATGCTAGACAAATTACCAAAGTTCGTCATCAGTGAGGATCTTGAACTTCAAGAGCGTGTAAGCTGCTATATTATTTTTAAATTTCAACTTGTCCATTTTCTGCTCATGATTTAGACTAACTGCGGCTTGTGAACCATTTTAATCGTTCAATTTGTTGTTTGTTTGTTAAGTTTGAAAATCATAATCCTTGAAACTTTGAAGTGTAAAATATTTTTCATTTAAATGGTGTAAAGTAGCTTCTGTTTTTAAATATAATTTAAAAATTCATTACAAAATTGTGTTCTGTATTGATAATTTATTTCATTGTGCATATACATATGACAGCATTTTTCTCTAATTTCAAATTGGTACATATCCATATATATATATATTGGTTTCATAGTTGAAGTGGGCCTTAGTTGGGTTAATAACCACTAGAATTCTGCTTATATCCAATGGCCATTGACACAAAATTGTGGAACTCTTGAATGATAATTTACATTATTTTCTATACATAGAATTGCATTATTTTGCTAATCACCTTTGATCGTAAATTGTTAGTTTGGATTTAGTTTTTTAATTGTAGTAACCCATACTGATTTGGTTTCATATTAACAATTAGGCTATTTTAATTAAATTTCGCATAGGTTTGAAATCGTGAGGTTGTTGACAAAACTTGTCATGAAAAATATTAGTTTTCAATATATTCGATTATAAACGTATCATCCGGTTTGGTTAAATTAAGGTGTAAGTCCAACTTTGTTTGATCTTGATTAGAGTATTGAACAGATGCACCAAGCTCAGCATAATATTTTGTGGGGAATCTACTAACCAAGTTAAAACACAACCTTGTCTATATCTGATGCATTTGATAAAGCAAAAAGAGCTGGTTCAGCGCAAAACAATTCAATTGAAATATTAGTGTGGTGTCATTTATAAATGAATTATTGAGAATATACTGAACTTTAGATTTCTCATAGAAAATTGAACATAAAATGGATATCATATGTACATGAATCTCGTTGTACACAGTTGTGTTTTAGGTAGAATCATGTAATAATGTATGCAAGTGTTTTAATTAATCGCAGCAGCAAAAGTTTCAATTTGAAAGTTTTGTAGTTATCTTCATGTAATCGCCTTTGACCCCGCCCCATCTCTCTAATCTCACAAATCGAATTATCATAACAGGTTATTCGGATTTTTTGCCCAGAGTCCTAGTTAATGGTTAATTAATTCCAGTCTTTGGTTTACTTAACACTAGAACGGAGGAACCAGTCAATTGACGGATTTTTAAGTTTGCAATTGCTAGAACTTTTTTCTGAGAAAAAATATTGTATCTGGTACTTGTGACTGTTAATGATTACGTGAGATAGTAGAAATGACAAATCAAAAGATAACATGGGCCTCTACTTTCATGGCTAAGCAAATCATTGTAAATGGTTATATCTGGAAAGGTATTTTCATTGATGATGTAATTATGCTTTGCCAAGACTTCTATATTCTGAGAAAAGAAAAACAGGTTTTACTTTCATTATGCATCTAAATGTACGAGGATCATTTGTAAAATCATGTAGAATATTCAGCATACGTTCATTTTAGTAACAGTCCACGCACATGATTTCTTGGCATTTTCCACACACGGGCTTGTTGCATTTTTGGACAAAGGTTCGTAGTGTGATTCTTCTCGCAATTGGCATGGATGCAACAGGTCACACGACGATTCAGGATTTTTGGATGACCGTCATTGCGCAGTTCTTTATCATCTCGACGAAGCTGTTTTGACAATTCGAAGCGAAATTTACGACGAAAAATTCCAGAGCAAGTTTGCTTTCTGTATATGATCCATGAGTTCACTGTAGCCAAATCAAGAATGTTATAAAAACGCTAGAGGCCATCTTCTACACCCCGACTTCGATGAGAATTGGTGACACAATGCATCGAGCATGTCAACCCAAAACAGATCAGTCTCTGGTTTTTTTTCTTTCAGACTTGCAGATAGAACCTCGATGCAGACTGTTTTGTTTCTTTTGGCTCGGTACAGCGTGAACTGCATCGCTCCGGTACTTAAAAATGGATTTTTTAAACTCAAGGATCTCACAACTCACTTGTATTGCCGTGCTTAGTTCTGGTGGTAGTGGTGCGTTTTTGTAGGAGCAATTCAGCAAAATGTTTTGAAGTATAAAAACTGTCTGTTGTAAGTAGGGAGAATTATTTTCGGCACTTTTTGACCGTTTTGGGCACTTTTACCGTTTTCGGTACTTCTCGGCACTAACTGAAAAATAGCCCTGTAAGCAGAAAACATCAATTACAACGATTTATTGTATTTCACAAAAATTAATTTATTCCGGCGTACTTTCCAAAATTGTTGGCCGATCAACTAAAAATGCATTGAGTACTGAAAAAACCGCTCCACATCCACGGAGCTGCATTTTGCGAAGGAGTAAATTTCCCCGATCGTCAACGCAGAGTCCTTTTGAAAAATCTGCTGCAACCCCACATTTTTTTCAAAAACAACTTCAAGCTAGTAGATTTCCAGTTTAAGCCAGATCATACAAGCGACCACAAAGATCCTGAATATCTTTGAACGCGTTCGATGCCGTTTAATCGGGTGCCTCACTGGAAGCAATTAGCACACGAATGCATTTGAGTGAAGCTATGAACCCAATTTCCGAAATTACATCTGGAGATCCCATTAGTTGTAAAATTTTTTAAGATTTCTGACGATCTTCGGGTGACGTTTCACCAAAAAATTGCTTGAGTGCCGCCCAATTTTCGGATAAGAAAACTACCGCATCCATCCAAATACCCTCAACGAGTTATAATTTGTATAGGAAATTTTTCTTCGTTCCTTGATAATTTTTCCGCATTTCGACCCGGCGCGGTGATTTATCAAAAAAAATGACAATTTTTGCAATAATTTTCTTTGCCCCTGGCGCATTATCAACCACATTAACTGCAACACGGGATAGCATGTGGGCGACACACGTAATGTGTACCATTTTCGGGTAAAGATTTTGCAATTGCTTACCAGCGGAAACGCAATAAGAAACTCCATCCGTCAAAAACAGACGAAATCGACCATAATCATTATCAGATTCCAGTAATTTTAGTTGCGATAAAATGCGTGTAAGTTTTTGAATAACAAAAGTAGCATCTGGCGATTTTGATTCAGCAGTCAATTCAAGTAAATATATCTCATGCGTAGACTCACAATCTAATTTACCAATAAGAAATGCGTAGTACTTCACGCCCTCATCAAAGATAATGTAATAAGCAGTGATTGCTTTAATCAAATTTATAAGCTTAGTACATTTTTCATCGAACACAGTGTTTGCGTAATTCGTGGCAAGATTAGAAAATGATGGAATCACACTTGTAAACGATTTTTCAAAGAAAGACTTCAATTTGCAATTTCCAAATGCTTTCAGTGGAAGACCAGCATCGAACCAAGCTTCAGTGAGTTCACGATGAAAGTGTCTTTCTTTTGATCGCCGCCTGACGTTTTCGGCACAATAATTGACTGCTGTGGTTTTTTAAGGGCGACATTTTTCAAATGTAAGCTACCTTTCATATGATCTTGAATATTGTTGGTTTTTTTTGCATGAAAACGATTTCCCACAGTGAGCACAAAATACCAATTCTCTCCTCGGTACTATCCAGTACTTTGACAAACTTGTGTTGCGCCCCTTTATCCCGTAAATTCACCGACGATGCTCTCTGAGGCGGCATAGTTTACAAAGTGCGTTGACTGATAAATTTCTTCTCTTTGTAATAACGCGCTATTTGTTTGAAGCGATAAAGGACGTTAAGTAAATACACATTGATGTGGAGATTAACCTCGTCACGGTATTTTACTTTGTTAATGTATGTTTACTCAATGGGTGCGTTCGCTTGTGACAATCCGCATCATTTTTCAGTTGTTGAAAAGTGGCCACTACATTCTCTCATCATGTCCGTTGTTTTTCAATTACATTATTTTGCGACGCGGATTATTTGTTGATATTGATTCTGATTGGCTTATTTGTTGATATTGATTCTGATTGGCTTAAATTTGTAGTTAAATCATTATTCATTTATAATTATGCAAAACAGCAATCACGACATACTGCAAGCCTTAATTCCAGCATTGGCATCTTTTACTGCGTTAACAGCCTCCTGGCATCAAACTAATGCGAATTTAATTACACAGTACTCAAATTGTTCAACAACAACTGGAATTAACTTTCTTAGCAAAAACCGGATCAATGAAAAAGAAGAGTATCGAAGAAAAAGAA
>CABFPE010000147.1:796940-807981 GCA_900660155.1 Hofstenia miamia | reverse complement strand
GCTCCAGTATTTTTCTTAGAATGTACAATATTGTAACTTAGTTGCATTTACAAAATGAATAAGATAATTAACTAAATTTTTACAATCATATTTCTGATCACTATATATCATTCGACGTTAATCTCTTGTTTGCAGCTTATTCCTTTTTGGGTGATGCTACATGCCCTCCTCAGCTTGCATTATGGACAGCACTGGTCGCTCCCCATGCATGAGAGTGTCTGCTTTTCGTATAAGTGACTCTGCCTCAGAATCTTCCCATGTTATCATTGAGTACTCGGATTGCTTCGACATTTTCAGTACTGCCTCTTGTTTGGTGGTAACGGTGTTTGCATATTTTAGAAATCGGGTTTCTCTGATATTCTCCCTATGGGTGTCAACTCCCGTAATTCGTTCATTTTTCGTGAGAAAATTTCAAAGTATTTCTTGTACAAGTGAATGCCTTTTATTGCTATTAGGAGCGTCATTTGCACATAGGCTTTACACGTGTGGGCTAAGTCTGCTCTCATCTGTGTGTTCAGGTAAAAGAAGGTAAAGACCTTTCGTAGGCTGCGCATGTTTGCTACATCTTTATAGAAAAAGCTGATGTTGTCCACTACTTCTTGCTCCGATATCTCACCAGGATCATTCTTTCCAATGCGCATCATAGTGATGATCTCCACTCTTTTTGTTACATCATAGTAGCAATACTTTTGTTCCCACATATTGGTCCATACATTGTCGTTAACTCCCGAAAATAGCATGACTGCCCGCGGCTGCGTTTCTCTATTTCATCTATTAGTTCTTGGAGTTGGATATGTATTGCTCTTCCTCTCATATATAACTGATCTGGGGTGATGTTTCCCTCTATGTAAATGCGTTCCTTATTGTCATTTTCTAGCAATATCTTTTTTGCTCTCTTGTAATCTTCCCGTTCTGTCATTTCTACAGCCTTGCATTGTGAATTCACGTCTGATTTGTATTCATGTAGAAATGCTTTTGCTGGTCTTACCTCCTTCGGGAGTCTCCATCTTGGCAGTACAATGGGTATTGCAATCATTTTTGGTGGCGTACATAGTAAGATCTTTGTATCAACGAGTCTCTCAATTTCGTCATAAGTGCCCATTGTGATACTCTATTGTAAATGTGAATTCATTAAGAAATTCTATCCATTGGGATATGATGCCCGATTTATCTCCTGAAAATTTTTTTAGCCATGTGAGGCTGCTGTTGTCAGTGTGTACCCGGAATTCTTTTCCAATCAAGAAGTGTCTAAACTTTCNTGATTCGGAAGAACCAGTGGCGGATTTAAGGTGGAGGGACTATGGGGCTGCAGTCCCCCATGAGGAGCAAAACGGAGGTTAATTTTTGCAACCTTGATAAAAATTCTAAATCAGTGCCAAATTTTTGTATTTCATTTGCAAAACGATCCAAGGGTTTGGCAAATATTTATAAAATATTTGGCAAATATTTAAAATAACTTGCACGTTTTCCTAAAATTTACCAAACCTTGCAAATATTTGGCAAATATTTGTACCACTTTTTTTCAAATAATATTACACATTCTTAAGAATATATCAAACATATTCCAATATTTGACTTTTTATCTACAATCCACCAAATTTTGTATCTAATAAATTATAAGGGCAGTTGAAAGAACTGCTTCCACATTATACAAAAATCTGCCCACAGTTTCAGTGCAGATGTTAATTATGACATATATTTGTTGAAGAATGTAGACCANATTTTTGATCAACACATTAATTTTTGGCTGAGCAGAAGTTGCTTGGGTGGCATATATCTTCAATGCAATGTTTAGAAAGTTAGATAAGTGCTTCTATTCGAGATTTCAAAAATGTATATTTACAAGGCTGTTACAATTCATCTTATTTGGCCCGTTTTTGCCCATAATTTCATAAATCTTCAGCCTGGTCCGTGTCCATCTCTGCGTAACATATAGTAATACTATTAAAAGGAGTGTCTACTTCCTGTACTAACTTTGTCTCTAATCTATGATTTAGTCCACTAATTTTGAAGTATCTAACAATTTCCTTAGTTGCAGAAAGACAGTTAGTAATATCAGAAGATTGAGTTGTTCTTAACAAGCTAGTGCATGAACTTCGTAGAACTTTGCTTAAGTCATGTGCCATACATGATACTCTGTCAAATTTCGATTGAACAGCAGTCACAGGTTTACTATCACTAACTGTAGTACATATTGGTTTATAATTGTACTGCTTATTGACACCAAAAATCGGCTGCATTTTTTCTTTAATATATATATGAAAATAATATTTGCATGTAATATTTGCATGCTTCGTATCATTTTTGTATGAATCCCCTTCACATGGTCCCCCAATGAGGTTGGAAATACAAAGAAATTATCCCAAGTGTTTTCTCAACGGATTCCGACGTTTTCAATTGTGAAAAATCCAATGGAAGTATTTTCAAAATCCTGCATCAAGGGCTTTTTTTTGTATGTTTTATGCTGCTAGAAATACAGTCAAAGATTACGCGACTCCTGCATACAACAACCGGATGAAGAATTCACGTACGTAGAATATCGCATCAGGTGCATGGATGGGAGCTAGCATGGCCAATCAGACCTAGAAAAATATTGGACAGTTTTAAGACGGCAGCGACAGTATAATGCCTGTTTAAAAAGTCGATGTCCAAGGTAACCCAAAGAATCTTTATGTTGAAGTAAGTTTCAATCACATCTTGCCCAATAGACAAAATGATGAGTTACTTTATTCCTGAGTCATTGGGGCAAGAATGCAATGATTCCTCATTGAATATTATGTTCACGCAACATTTGATAAAACCACCCTACAAATCGATGCCAAACTTAGCCAATCATCCTACATTTGACGTTTGCGCAGGATATAATGAAGCAATCTATGATTATCAGTACAAATAATAACTGGTCAGTTACCTGATGCCTCGAATCTGGTCATCTTCACATCGAAGAATTCATCCAAAACATAATTTATATTGTGCAACCTGTCCCTGATGTTTGGCTCAATCTTCAATGAAGCACCTCCACATTTCCGGAAATCTCTGCACAAAAAATTCGTTCACCTCATGCTTAGATTCATGTTCCTTTGAATATTAGTCATGTCTTCTGAACTTAAGACTGATGACAGTGGACTCACTTCAAAAGTCATTGTCTTATTCTTTGGGTATTTTCAGTTCTGTTCGAGTTGATGTCTGTATTGAGCCTTTTCCGCAATAGTAATAGAGGCAAACTTCTCTGCACCACTTTTTAAATTTCTTTTTCCTGAAATTTAACTTAAATTTTCTTGCATGCAGTAACACTGTAAGTAACAGATATAAAAAGTTTAAATATATAAATTTGAGGTAATTCTGCTTTTGTGTTCTTTTCCAGTAGTGCATTTGTCCTTAGACTCTTCTCCTTCTATCAGCTGGATTTGATGCCTAAAGCACCAATTCCAAGACAGAAACAAAACATGAATCAAGGAATTTTGCTGAGTCAAGATGAAAGTTTAATAATTCTATTTTCAAACTCTGACAGTGGCTAATTTTTGAAACTTCAAGGAAGGTTCATGAGACTGCGTGAGACTTTTTAACTCTGTACAGATAACAGATACGTCTCAAGATGCTATAGGGACTTCTATTCATCTAGATATCACCACCTTTTATTTTTAAGTTAAACCCTCACATTTCAAATTTAAGCAAACACTAAAGTTGTCACTCAAGGGTTTGCCAGGGAACTGATGCGTGATGTGGAGATGCAGTCAATGCAATAATTGAAGGGTGGGATAGCATTCAGGAAGTCTTGGATGAGCTTGCCACTGATTAGCAGGAAAGGCCAGATACTTGAGACAGTCACAATGGTGTTTGCTTGGAGTGGAATTCTTGGTCATCTCAATGGTACAAGCATACAAGTATGAGCCTTCATATTTACAGAAGAAAAAGTAAGTTGCAATTGATACAATAATTTTGTTTATTATTTAATAAATGTAGCTATTATTAAGCTTTTCAAATACTAGGATATTTTAAAACTGAAACTTCAATGAGCTTACAAAACTTAATTATAAACTTTGACTTGAACTGAATTTAATGAAGCAAAAGATCATTATTTTTCAATGTACTGATTAACAAAACATCAGTACAGTATTTAACAATGAATATAGAATAGTTCATGAATAAGGATCAGTTCATGAACTTTTTCTTAAAAAATTCAGTTCTGATATGTGGTAGTAAATATGGTGGATGAAATGTGCTTGAGATTCATAATTCAGAGTTTCTTAAATTTAGTAGCATGTGAAAAAGAATATGGCCAGGTTCTATCATTTAATAAAAAGCATAGTATCTCTGTTTTAAATAATCATACTCTCAGTGTGCTGGTTTTTGGCTATGCCCCTCTTGTAGGCATTTCTGAGCATTCTGTCCAGGTTTTCATTGTCAGATCTACTGCAATTACCATACATGCTTGCACTGTAAATGATTCTACCTACTATCCAGCTCTCAAATAGAACATTCAGAGCAATGATTCCCAAGCTATTTAGTTCAAGTTACTAAATGAGGTACATATATTGGGAACACTCCTTTAAGAGAATATTCAGATTTGTAGTTGGTTTCAGATCATTCTGTAAATAATATCCAAGTATTTGTGAAGAACAACCCTGATTTATTGACAGGATCAGATTCACAATTTTGCAAATCAAGCATCCCATTGTACAAACCATCTTTTTAGTGCTTTCTAGATTTAGCTATATTGAGTGGGTTTCACTCCAGCTTAGGATATTTAATACCTTGGTTTCAGCCAGATCATCTGTATACACTGGCACAATCAATGTTATATTGTTTGCAAACTTCAAAAAAGTATTTTCTCCATCAACTGGCTGAGGGCTATTCAGAAATAGAACAAACATTAGTGGCCCTGACACAGTGCCCTGTGGAATTCCTCTATTAATATTTCTATCCTCACTACACTTTCCATCAACCCTTTGCTTGTGACCTCAAAGATTTTCTCTCTAAATGTAAATGGGTCTTTACCAAGGACTCAATAAGAGACAGCTGTTTCAAGATACTTTGAAACTATTAGTCTTTCAAACAAGTGGGCTATCAACGATCTGACTGAAACAGGTCTATAATCACTATGACTCTGAGGTTTGACATTCTTCAGAATTATCACAATGTTTGCATCAAAGGAATAGATCCTTCTCAGAGACACATGTTCAGGATAGTTGTGACAATGAGGGTCAGTTCATCTTGGAACTTTTTGAAAACTGAAAACGGGATGTTGTTGGGCCAGAAGCAGTCTTCTTTTGTCTCTTTATTGCCTTCAGAATATCTTGGTCTGTGAAATCCTTTCAATCTGGATTATGCATTGGCTGTTTAGGGGTTTTGTGATAGTCATTACTGTGATAAACTTCAGAAAAATGTTCATTCAGCTTTTCATGAGTGGATCTGAGAAGTGCATTTGTATTCCCATTACTAGCAGATTTAATGTGTTCCTAGCAGAGACTTTAACTTGTATCAAATAACCTGGTATTGTTAAACGTTATTTGGAAGCTGCTTCAAAACAAATAATATTCAAAATATGTACCCAAACAATTTAAAACCAAAAGTTTTGAATGTATTCTAACAATTGATTTGAAAAACTGAAAATTTAAATCTTAACCAAAAAGTCCTTTGCTGTTTTTAACATTGAAATGATGTTGGTACTTGAAAGGAATACCAAATATCTCAAAACAAATGGTGCTGTTGCAGAACAACAAAGTGGTTTTAGACAATTAAATTGGTAAAATATCATTTTTAATTAATTGCATTTAAGCAAAGATTTCTTGATAGTGTACTTTATAGAGTCATGCAGATTATTGTTGCCCAAAAATTCTACACTGATAGATTTATTAAATGAGAAGAAATAGTGAAAATACATTTTTATGTTAATTAAGTTGAAAGTAGTTGTTTAAAAAACATTCCAATATTTGATATCCTATCGGAGTGCTGTCCCTTATGCACACTCTTCAATCACTATCTGCTTTGAGATATTTAGTATTCGTTTTGAGAAATGTGGTATACTTTTAAGTACCAACCTCGAAATGAATAACATAGATTTTTTCCATACATTAATTTGACAATTTGACCCTGCTCATTTGAATTAGTGTTTGCAGTCACGTCAGTCTTTAAAATTAAATTTTATATTTTAAGTTATTCTAAATGTTTGTTGTTTTTCTGACGTTTATATTCAGATTGCTTATTGAGAATTTTGTTGATATGCCTTGAAATATTAACCTCTTAATTTTTTATTTAAATAGATTTTTATTCGTTGGAATTGGAAATATGAATAAAAGTACTAAGAAACATTTCTTTAATTAATAACATACCGTGTAGTGTAGCAAGCTATTAAATTTTATTATCGTACATTGCAAATATAAAAGTTACACTTTTGCATATTAGTTAAGTTAAAGCATATATTGGAAAAAAATTATTTCAATGTATGTCTCAATATACTTTATTTCAAAAGTTTTAAAACTAAAAAATTTCTCCAATTTCGACATCAACTTTCATTGCCTTGAGCTAAAATTATTTGTTTGAACTATTGAACAAAATTGTGACTTTATGATAAAGTAAGTAAGTAAACTATTATTATTATGATAATCATCATAACATAAAGATTATGAATAGAGGAGAGGTCTAGAGCTGGTCGTTTTCCTCACTGACGGTAGTCTGGGTCGTAGCGTTGTGATTGTGTACTCTGTTCGCTCCGAAACGTATTTATGCAGCGGATGTTTTTCGCCCATGCGCTGGATTTGTCTGTATAGCCTTCGGTCTGATATGCGGATATGTTCCCTTATTGGAATGTAGTTTGATATGATTCCCAAGAGCACGGCTTTCTTCTGTACTCCGTCAATCTTTTCAAGAATAGTCTTGGCCGCCCCTCCCCACACGCTGCATCCATAAGTGATAATACTGACCACAATAGACTTGTAGATCAATTGTAACTCAGCTGGGGTATAACCCAGCTTCTTCAGCTTCAGCAGCAGAAACACTGTAGAATTTGCTCGCGCAACTACGGGCTCAATATGTTGTCTAAAGCTGAGTTGCTCGTCAATAACAACTCCAAGAACTTTCACAGCTGTGACTTTGTCAACAATAGGTTCGGGGTATAGGAACTAAATGTGAAAACTAATTCGTGCGTCTTATTATTGTTGAAGAACAAGTTTTTCGAAACATATTGGCGCTGCAAAGAATCTAGAATTTGTTCAGCTCTATCTCCTGAATCTGCTGGCCCGGAATTACTGAGTTGACCCGGAATTACTGAGTTATTATCGTCAGCAAAAGTCGTCAAAGAATATTTCATTGCTACAGGGGAGTCCCTCACTATGTCATCGGTTGCCGTGTTGAAGAGAACCGGGCCACTGACTGTTCCCTGCGATACTCCGAGATTCGTGGTGTCATCTCTTGTAATTCAATCACGTTTTGCATTATCAAACATTTAATAATAGCTTAATAATCTTCACAAGAAATACTTGCAAATTAGGCTCAATTTTTATTCTTACTGTATGTTTGCATAGATAGATAGATAGATAGATAGATGTTTATTGACCATTAAAACAAAAAATTCAGCGCACGCATCTCCAGAACAAAAATTATGTAAATATATGTATAATTTACAAAATTAAGATCTAATGGTCCATAATGTGTTGTACTAATTAGAAATTATGCATCAAGGGCTTTTAGTGCATTGTGAATAGCTGTAGTAGTGACATGGGAGGGAAAATTATCAAAAAGGGATCCGAGGTTAGAGGTTGAATTACGCAACTGTTGGGTAACTAGTTGGGTCTTAGGCACCGGGAAATTACGTGGGATTTGTCCTGGACAGACGAGTTGTCGCAAGTGCCCACTATTTCATGCCGCTCTAAACTCAACCATCGACCTGTTTCAACTAGTAATTCATGCGACGAAAGACGCATTCTTGTAGTGCTAATTCTAGCATACTCTTGAACCAAATTGTCTTTGTAGAAACTTGGCTGTTTCACAGACGGGTTTGAATTGAGCGTATGTAATAATTTTTTTACATATCTGAGTTTGATATGCTTTCCTTGAAGTTGTCGGACACTGGAACTTCTTCTAAGACTACATTATCAAGAAACGTAGATGTTGGAGACCGGACGGTTCGACATAACTCTAGTGAAAATAGGAGTGGAGCATGGGAATTTGGGTGTTGAAGCTGGTCCATCCACCACTTGCGTTGTTTTGTGGCAATATGCGTTCGGCCGCTTCCACAAGACAGGGGAGTTTCGGAGCAGATGATCTGGCAGATAACATTAGCTTTACTATGTTCATATATACTCTTTCCGCCTTCTTGTAGCATGCACCTGATAACCAAGATTCGCAATCATACAATACAGGTGACAATAAGGCCGATTCGGCTACCATTTTCTTCATAGTGAACCGCATGTCCGGATTCTCATTTATGAAAGCAGCATATTTGAATAAATATTTCTTTGTAAAATCAATGTGCTGTGACACATCAGAAATCGTTCGTCCTGTATCGCTGAAAATGACACCAAGGTATGTATAGGATGATGAGTAGGTGATGTTATTGCCTTGATCCTCTGGGATCGATGCTTTGTCATGGACCTGTGATGCATCTATCACCATGAGTTTTGTTTTATCATAATTGATAGACATCCCATACTCTTCACAGTATTCAACAACAACTTTCAATTTTTTTAACAACGCCTGGCGTGAACGAGCAAGAAGAACCGTATCATCCATCATAAGAAACTACTTGTAAATTTCACAATTTGTATAGAATGTAGAAATTTAATATACAGCAATATATTAATCGTGCAAACATTAGAAATTCTCTTTAAAATTAAAAAATGCTGAAATCCAATGTCTGTTGTGCGTATACTTTAACATATTTAACTGGGCGTTATTTTACTTTAGAGGACCCACTTGTAATGACGTCATAAAATAATAATTGAACCCTAACCCCAATCCCTTTCCCAAAACTTTAAATTTTTTCAAAAAATCAATCAACATGATGAAATGCGATATTGCAATGTTGGAGGTGTAGGGTTAGGGTTAGGGTTCAATTATTAAAGCTGCCTAGAGCACTTATGTTACGTGACTCACTTTGTGGGAGAGAGATTCAAGCACGGATCGTCATTTCGTGCCGACTCCTCCCAGCTTTAGGAGAAAGGCACCTCCTTCCATTTTTATTGGCCATATCTCTCTTTGGCGGGAATGGGTTCGAGGCGCTTCTCATTGAAGGCTATACACCTTTAACGATTTTCGACAGTAGGTTCATCTAAATCATGTTTTAATATTTAATATTCTAGCCTTTGTGCATTGGAAAGCACGATTATCATATCTTGACAAACTAATTAATTCTAAATGGATGAGTGTGTATTAAATTGCAATAGTAGTTGTTTTTATACACAAACTAGTGATGGCATTTTCATTACTTGTTTTAAATATAAATGACATGTAATCTGTGATATAATTAATCAAAATTAGCTTAATCATTTTACAAATGCACATGTTTGCTACAAATTTCTGACGTCCTTACTTTCCCTTGGAGCTGTCTGGCTGTTATCATTAATATTTCCATGCAATAGATATCCGAACAACTCTTTTTTCGTCATTTACACGAATTTTAATAGCTGTTATTGCTTGTATGCAAATGCGTATTTTTATTCCACTCAACATTAACTCATTGAATAATAAACAATGTCAAGTATTTTTGTAATTGATTTAAATAATGTAAATATAAGAAATGTATGGATTTATATTAGTTTTTTTGCAAAAATTTACAAATATTGTTCTTTATTTTATGACTTATTAAACATGATCATTGAATGCATTATCAAATTCATTATGTATTATATATAAAATTATGTTGAATTTTATTATGATATTCATAAAATGTTTTAGTACTTTCATGTGTGCAGCACCAAGTACAACACCGAATGTTAGTCCAGAAGAAAAATTGAGAGAGTTGTGTTGTTTTGGAGATTACAAAGGTGTGAAAGAATTACTTTTTCAGGGAAAGGTAAATTATATCACTGTAATACATTTTATTTTTAGTTTAGGTCGACATAAATGCACAAAACAAAGTAAATGGTTGGACTGCTTTGCATTGGAGTGCAAAACGTGGTATATTTAATATTGTGCAATGTCTTTTAGCACATGGAGCAGATCCAACTATTCTAAATGCTGATAGACAATTACCTATTCAGTTAGCAACAGACTCCAACGTGTTTCGATTGTTAGGAAAACATGGACCTGAATTATCTCCCATTGATGATCAAGGTATTAGTTAAAGTTAATTGCAGTATTTTCCCTCTCAGTTGAAGACTTTTATGATGGTTTTGTTTTTAATTACCAGTGATCTGCGGTTTTCAGTGTTGATCTAAAGTCAATTTACGTTTCTATTAACTAATTAACATGTTCTGCAGAATTAAGGTATTTCTTTACCATTGTGTAGTGGTCTGTACATTATTCACATTTTTGACAAAAAATCCTACTCAGTGTTATTTTATAGTTAAAGTGATAAACCAATCTCGCAGGAGAGGCAGAATTCATGTACGTGCAAAACAATTATTAGTTAATTATTTTACTTTAAAGGTTTTTCTTATCATTGGTGATGTGAAGCATAGACTAATAAATATACTAAATAATCTAGTTCTCTATGTGTGAATCATGGTTTTCATTAGTGGTTATTCAAATATTTTAAGAATTGGCTAGTTATTTTGTTTTTACAAAAATTAACGGCCTATAGAAATTTTCATCTAAAACACATTAAAGAGTTTTCTTTAATGCACCATCTTGAAAAACAAATACAATTTTAGATTGCTATTATATTTCACTGTACTATTTAATATTTCAATGATTCATTAGTGGTTATTCAAATATTTTAAGAATTGGCTAGTTAGTTATTTTGTTTTTACAAAAATTAACAGCCTATAGAAATTTTCATCTAAAACACATTAAAGAGTTTTCTTTAATGCACCATCTTGAAAAACAAATACAATTTTAGATTGCTATTATATTTCACTGTACTATTTAATATTTCAATGAT
>CABFPE010000147.1:754943-767932 GCA_900660155.1 Hofstenia miamia | reverse complement strand
ATATATATATATATATATATATATATATTGAGATTCAGTCGTCGTAGTTAATAGATATAGCAATAATGTGAGAGTGGCGTCATGAATTGGCTATACCTCACATGTTTCTATCTGCGACATCGGGTTGGTCAATCCCCAAATATTATTTATTTTTGACCTTATTTCCACTAGGAATATTTCAAAATCTGTGATAATTTCAACAATAAAATTTTAAACGCTCATAACTCAAGATAGATAATTGTCTCCTCTTTTTCAATTTAATTTCGCGACCTGGCTCTGTCCTGTCCATGCGTGCCTTTGTGAAACGACTTCTGATTTTGTGCACCGGATTCCTAAATGGAAATTGGGCAACGGCACGACAGCTGCTGACTGCATACTGTACGCCTGGACGGGAGTCACACAGATTGTCTTCGGAAATAAAAATATTTCAGGGTAGTTCTTGTTCTCATGGGCATTAGACCACATCGTTATGTGAACACTAGCTATGGAAATATGAGGGATGCTCTTCCAAAAAATCGGAAATCGTTTACTAATTTTAACTTATTTAATATTTAACCTGATTTTAACCTGATCTTATCAGTCAATATTTTTAACCGCATTTAACCTGTCCTGACCTAATTAGCCTGATTTTAATCTGCCCTGTTTAACCTGTCCGACCCATCTCTAGTTTGAGGTATTGTTTTTCAAGGTTTTAGACCGCATTCTTACATGAATATTAATTGTTTCATTATTCTTAATTGTGTATTCAATATTTTTGTGAAATCTACTATCTCTTCCATTCTCCAGTGCAGGTTTCTTAACGGGGTTTGACTAAGGGTTTTAAATATTGTTATTTTCAGTTATAGTATATTTTAAGATTGACAATTACTGGAAAGCAATTGTTAAAAGACATCAAGTTTCTTTCTGATAAGAGCAAAATAGCCCATTAGTGTACGGATATGAGAGATAAGAAATCATCCGTTTTTACTTTTCTACAGCGCCAAAATATTCCTGACTTTGATAAATGATTTTTTTGTGCTCAACTTTTTATGCATGTGTTTATAAAAGAATGGAGGTATGATATTTCGATAATTTGCTACTTACTGTAAAAAATTTAACGTTAAAATTCATGTTCACCTTGGCGTAACTCATTAAAGTGTTCCTTAATAACTTCACAATTTTGGTTATGATGTTAACTGCCTAATTTATTTAACAATTGCTTTGATTTCATATTCAATTCTGTTAGCTTTAATTCATTTTCATTTTGAATAGAGGAATTGCATATATTTGCTGTAAAGATCAATTCCTTCATGCTTACAGATTGAGTCGTATTGGCTTTGATTGACATTCAATACTGCGAATAGTGATTCAAACGGCATATTAAACATCTGTTAATATGCGTGGGAATTTCGCTGGTTTTATTTTGACGCCCTAAAAACAGGGGCCGTCGTATCTTACATCAAACGAGATTGAAATTATTTAAATATTATTAGATTAGACATACTTATTTTCTAAATACGTGCTAGTTCTAGGGAATTTCAAAAATACCGTTTAGTAAATACCATTCCGAAATTAATGAGATTGTTGAATGCTTATAAATGTTTCAATTTATATCAAAAATTGAAGTATTTTTTGTTCATTTCGAGGTCTCAGGATACCCAACAAAACTTTTAGTTTATATATTTTAAGTACTGCTACTTCTATATGATATGCTACCGCTCTCTGATTTACATTAATGAAATTTTTAATAGTTGTATAACATACAAAATGCCCTATATTTCATTCCTGTGGTTTTTTCCGATGCTATTACCATCTCAGTTCCACAAAAAATGCAAACCGTTCCCAATTCCACTTTTATTCCTGAATATTGTTTTTTATCACATTTGTGGATAACTGGATTTTTTAATCAAATTCGATAAAAAAATATAACACAAAAATAATGTATGTAAGCATATTTGTATTAAACAATATATTAGCACTCGTCTTCAGAAGGGCTAATATTTTATAACTTGTGGAAATAGAAATGAAATTTACCGTTTCAAAGCAGGGACGTAGCCAGGATCTGAAAGGGAGGGGACCGGCAAGGGTGTATGAAAAGTTTTTTTTTGGCCACGCCCTTTAGACTGTCGGAAAACGTGGGATACGCCCTTTTCATTCTTTACTAAAAAATTCACCATCTCAATTAGTACTCTTTACAAAGATAGCTTGCAAAATATCATCAATCAATAACAACAATCAAGAGTCATGTAATAAACAATGAAGACTACTAACAAATATACAATTTTCAAACTAATCATTGGCGCCTATTATTCATTCTGGCAAACGATCTATTATCTGATCTATATCAATCTTGTGATTATTGTAAATGTACATCAAGGCAAGTCCAGGGTCTGACGTTCTGTTTCAAAGGTACGTTTTTAGCAATCGCAATGTGGAAAACGTGCGCTCGCGCGGTTACTGTTGATATCGGCAATATGCTAGCAATCTTTAAGAGACTATGTATCTTAGGGAATACTGAAGCATCACAGGCTTCTATGGTACTGATGTGATCAACAGGAGATGTTTCTGTGAATTCCCTTTTCTATTTCATCAACCATTGACGATACTGTACTTGGGCATGAATGCCGTCCATGTGATTGGGATGGACATTGTTTGCAGACAGTGTTGTTGAATACGTTTTCCAAAGTTTATCGAATTCTGCCTCTTTCATCCCAGCTTCAAAACAATTTACAGGCAATAGCAAATCAAAATTTGCAGCAATTTTTTCGTTATTGCCAAATCTTAGGCGAAGCTGCTGGAGCACAGTGTCCATAAATTGAAGGTAGATAGCAGGCATTTCTTGGGGCGCTTTTTACTTGTTTCTCTAGCTCCGTGTCAACTGATTTTACTCTAAATTTTAGAATACGCCTGAGGTTTTCCTCACCAGACTTCAAATCGTCAAGTTGTAATGTACCACTATCGTCTAAGCCTCGTATAGCAATATTGTTCTGTTCACAAAACAGAACCGTTTCGATTATTGGCCGTAGACGTGCACGATTGTCCTCACACGCTTTTTGATGGCCTGTATTTATTTGCTTGTGAATGTCAGTTTTTCTTGCGAAATTAGCAAGAAATGCTTGACATTGAGCTGCAGAATTTTGGTGGTATTGAGATTGCAAGTGTTTATTTAGACCACCTGTTGCTCCAGTAAGCCTGTCGTATCTGGTAAGAAGAGACACCACTAGCTTTCCATGTCTTGCTTCAGTGCGATAAGTTGCTTCCTCTACTCTTGAGAGCACGCAGATCTTGCACAACACTCCACCAGCTTTCTCACTGTAAGAAAAGTCGGGATACTTGTCAATATGGCATTGTTGCAGACTTCTATATTCCTTTGTTGGCCCTTGTGCTTTAAGGGAGAATGGCCAGCTGAAGTTCTTCTGTGCTTGCCATTTGGTCGTGAGGATATAATTTTTTTCAAAATCAGATGCTCTGCTGCTAAGATAATTTCCAATGTCATAATCTGGAAGCAGACTTTAAACGGTCAGAGGTGCCTTTGGGTGAGAATCATGACTTGTCTCTTTTTCTTCAGAACTTGCGATTGGTTGATTGGCAGGAACGCATTCTTCTTCCATTTGAAACACATCGACTATTTATTCATCAACTTTGAATGGTTGATCGATAACTTACACGTCTAGTTGACTATCATTTCGAAGAAATGCAATCTGTGTCTGCTTCTTGACTTTCGCAGTCTTTATTGGTGGAGCAGATCTTGAAGAGCCATCAGATAGTCGTTTTCTTGCTTGACTAGATGTTCGATCGTGGCTGGGAGTGTTATTTCCCGTATCCATTTCAACAGAATGTCGATAACTGATATACAAGAGAGAGAATTAATTCAGTTGCAATATAACATCTTTGTTCAATTCAATATACTTTATAGTGCCCTTATGAAAAGAAATGTGTTGATTCAAAGTTCAACATCAAAGAATATAATTATACAGAGACACAGCTGCCAAATTGCAACTAAACTTGTTAAAGAAAGAGACATCAAATTATGACTCATGTTAACATTGACATTAGTGTTCCGATTTAGTTGCACTATATCACGCTTTTTTCCCGACATACAGAAAAATTGCTTGAATCATCCAGCAAAGATGTAAAACCTTTCCATTATCAAATGTTATTTCCAATTTCACCCAAAGTCGAAATAATATGAGGTTGGATTTTATATTGCTAAATATTTTGAGCAATCTCCCACTACTACTGGTTTGCATATGAGGTGCCTTTGATTATGGTTAATGTCTCAAAGCCAAATCGAAAGTTAAAAAGATAAACCTAAACCTAAAAAACATTCTAGCAAAAGGGAGGAGCCGCGGCTCCCACAGCTCCCCCTCCTGGCTACGTCCCTGTTTCAAAGGTCTGTTTGGGTAATTCCCATCTGAATCGCTTTCAAAATTCATTATTTCCATTGCATTGTCCTCTTTCGAAATATTTTATGAACTCAAAAGCTGTGAATATCAGCAGCGTTTGATCGATTTTACTATAAAGCTAATTTGGTACGATTTTACTAGATCATTATTTATAGAGGTGATAGAAAAACGACGACTGGATTTATGCTATTATAAATCATCGCTGAAACGCATGTATATTTAGAAAGTACAGAAGAAGTATTTATAATTCAAGGCCTACCTAACCGCTCGAGTATATGAGTTTAATTATATACAAATTGCACAATTCTTTGTGTAGTTCCGAAAACTGTCACAAATTAGAATGAATTGATACAAGAGAAATAATTCTTCAAAGAATTTGAAAATTTTTAAGGAATAATTTTATTCGAGCGTGTTTTTAGACAATCTTCCGCCATCTAGGGCAGGACTTTCACATTTATGTCGAATTTTCAAACATTCTCGGATTTTTAGTGAATTTTAAAACCAAGCTCCGAAACAGTTCTATATTAAAGGGATGCCACACGATGGGCTTTTGCACTAGGTTAAAACACTTAAGTTAAATGCATCTGTTCCCGCGCGAGATAATTACAAAATAATTACTCTCAGAGCATGTTTCCGGGCATAAGTTCATCGTGTGCATGCCAAAGACAACTTAACATAGTTCATTTGACTTGGGCAAAGCCCATCGTGTGGCACCCCCTTAAAGCTTCAATTCAAATTTAATGATTCTTCAGCAAACTTTGATTGTCACTTTTATGCAATAGGGGAAGCCATTGTTGTTATAATTATTGAAAGTAAATCAACTTTTGACTATTTTTGTACAGCTTTCTATAGTCTTTGTTTACAAACCAGCACCTTAAAAATTAACATGAAATATCCATCCGATTTCTTAATGTTGAAAATTTTATGAAAAGATTATTAATGATGCAATGTTCAAGTAAATACCATAAGTCAGTTTCCTATTTTATACATGTTTCATATATTTATTCTTTGTGGAATATTTTTAAATTCTCAATAGATTTAGAAATGAAACTTTAGTTTTTAACATCGATTTGAGTCTATCTAATTGCTAAATTAATATACATACATATATATTACGGTGATCACGAAATCACATTTTTGTAATAAAGTTTTCGATTTTATTCTGTCCATGTATATTTCTTTCCTATTAGTCTAAGAATCCTTCATGCAAAAAATCAGCTCAGTTGATGTACGTCTAGATTGTACGCCAGATGAATTTTTCGAATCAGTGTATGCTCGACATAGATCTTCAGCCTATATATATATATATATTTGAAAATATTTCAATGTTGAAACCAAGAAAAGTTTTGCTAGAGTAATAGTAAATATTACTTAAAATTTGTTGTCATAGATGTGAATTGAATCGAAGTGATGAATGGTAGTCCGTTGGCGCATTGTGCTGCTAGCTAATTTAGTATACTGCTTATAAATGAAAAATGCAATTTTACATTAAGAGAAGTGTTACAACATGTATTGCAACTAAATATCACATATTGTCACAATATAGCAAAATGATCATAGGCAACAAGCAAAACTCACAATAATAATATAATCAATATTGTTGATATTCCATTTGGAGGCTTGTTTTTTTTAACAAATTTTTTCAAATCAGGAAGTAATTGATATACTTGTTCCGAATGTGCAAAGCAAAATACATGTAGTCTGAGCTTAATTTAATGCCCCTTTCGGTACCGAGTTTTTTGTAAAATACCGAATACTGAGGTTGTATACCGAAATGAAGGTATTTCAATTTAATAGCTTGACAACATTTTGAAAAAACTGGATGAAATGATTGATTCCCAAAATATTGTTCTGTCTAAAAATAATTCATTCGTTGTTACTGATTCTTGCTCTAACTATGTGAGAGCTTTAAAAGCCGTGGAAGAAATTCTAACTCCAGTTACTTGCTTTGTGCGCACCAGCTGCATCTCTCTGTGACAAAAGGTGTGAGTGAAGCTGTGTGCTTCAAGGACATGCTAAATAATTGTAGATTAATTGTTGGGTTTTATAAGAGAAGTAGCAACGCAACTGTCAATTTAGAGAAACATCAGGGCGACACAAAACTTCATCTCCAACAAACAGTCGACACCAGATGGAATTTCGAATTCCACAAAGAAAAGCGTCTTCAAGAATTGAAGCAGTCACTTACGTTATCAATGCTCGAGACGAAGTGCAATAGTTTCTGATCTCCATCAAAATGGGACCATTATTTTCCATTTCAGTGAAAAAACAACGCGACAGTCGCTGCAAGCATGGTGCTTTACCCAAAGTTGAAAGATATTCTTAACTCACAAGAATTGAGCGTGGTAAAAAAAGCTGTTTCCGTTCTGGAAGTTGAGGCAAGAGCAAAAAGAATCAAGCTTAGCAACAAAAATCAATGATCCTATTCTCCGATTGAAGAAGAATGGTCGAACTATCTTGCCGACGAACCTCAGGACAGAAAAGAAGATGAATTGCAATGGTGGAAAACAAATAAAACCAAGTATCCTTCTTTGTCTAAGGCGGCCATCAAATATGGGCATGTACCAGCAACGGCTGCTGCTTCAGAACGTCACTGGAGTGATGCAGGCAATACAGTCACTAATCGGAGATTTTGTTTGGGTGAAAACTTTACTCGTTATTTGCTTTTTCTCCTTTCAAATTTTTAAAAATTTATTCTTTCATTTTAATTGTTTTTTCATTTTTTTGGTAATTTGACTAACTTATTATCAAATACAAATTCTAAAAATGCTAATGCGAGATTCTGCAACAAGTATTTAGGATTTTATAAACATTTTCTACTACTCGTTATTTACTATTTCTTTGTTGGAATTTTTCAAAATTTATTCTTTCACTTTTAATCCCATATTTTTAACATCAGCAAAATACCGATACTCAACTGAATACCTAGATTTTTGTTACCATACCGAAGCGATACCGATCGACTTCAAAAATTGCAATACCGAAATTTTTGAACTCGGTCGGTATCGCTTAGGCAACATCATTTTACAAAATAATATCCTTCGCTTTCTGTTTGCTCGATTGAAAACAATCATCAATATTCCATTGAGATGCTGGTATAGGAAGGCTTGCTGTATCCGGTGCCAAAAGATGAAAAATCAACCAATCGTCTATATCAATCAGATTAGACAAAACACCAGTGCTAACATTTGTCAAAGCAGGAAAATTAGGATTTCCACATTCACCACCAAATCTGTTAAGCGGAAGCTGAGCCAAGTCATCTGGTTGGAAATTTCAACATCTGTTTGACCACTTTTTTTATTCCGGCTCAAATAACAAAGAAAACAGACAGTGATACCAGCTCGCTGCAAAGATACCTTCAGATGGCGTCCAAGGGCACGAAGAGCACTTCGAGAAATCAATGGATTGATCTCTGCATACCTACCTATCTAAATTTTTGTAAAAAAAACATCGTTGTATGCTGTATTGCAATTTATTTGGCCCACTGTGTAAACAAAGTAAAATTATTTTCCCATTTTGTACGCAAAATTTATATTTGCGATTTTATTCCTATAAAACCAAATATATATATATATAAATGAGAATCTTTTTGTAAACTTTGGAATCGCTATATAAACTTTTTGATTATATTTTGGCACATATCTATATATATATATATATATATATATATATATATATATGTATATTAGGAAATTGACATAAATTTTAGACTTCAAAATTGCCTTAGCTATTCGAAAATGAAATCAGTAATTTCGTTGTAGCATTAGGTTTAGAAAAATAATATAGGAATTCAATTTCGATGAAGAACTTACAAAGCAACAAGATTCTTGGTTAATAATAATATAATAAGGAGCATGTTTTAGTTGGCGCCAACAAATCCTATACATGATTCGTGTATTCACCACATGTTTTATATGCAATCAAGGTGTTATGAGGTTAGAAAAAAACTATTTTATAAACAATTCATGGAGTAAATATGTGGAAGTCTTGTTAGAAATACTCTGAATCCTTAGTAAGTTTTTGCTCGTTTTTATTCTATAATCTAGGTTTAGTAGCTGCGTATATATTTCCCATGGCTGAGATCACAGTAGTATTGATGTTCGCCAATACGAAGCCCAATATATTATTTAGTTCTAATTGTTTTAGGCACGGATAGCGGACAGTGACGATCCTGATTTTATTGAATTTGATCTTCCATATGATCAATGGACATTGATAGGATTGTATGAGACTGTTCTCCAGGAACTTGACTGCCAAGCTGATTTGAAGTTTTGGCGGATTCGCAAGCTACCCAACACTCGTCTTCGCAGAGACATAGATGTCGTTCGACTAAAAGATTATCAGGAGCTAGAATTGTGCTTCTCAGCATAGTTTATCGCTTTTTTATTTGTTGCCTTTGTACTTTTGAAAATAGTTATAGTTTGCATCTTAATTTAGTTGGGTATGTTTTGTACTTTGCAGTTAGATTAGTAAAAGATAGGTAAGATATCAATTATCCATAGCTTCATAAAGCTCTATTTATGATGTTCTATACATCAGTGTGTTCGTCATTGAGGTTTATAGAATCTTTCATTGGTTGCATTTGGGCTCTACTTCTAATCAATTCATTTATTTAATTTTTTTATTTTATTGATATCTTACCTTAATTGTTCCAATGTGCAAATTTTAATTTTGAAATTTAAAAGGAAATGTTAGAGAAATATTTGTATGTGATAAAAGGCATAAACAGATGTATATATTTTTAAATCAGTTTTGACTTACCATCATGAAATTATACAATAAGACAATCTATTTTTAAGGTTCAACACATAGTTTAGTCAAGTTGATGGTGGATAATTTGTTTGAGTTTTTTTAAATGGAGCGCCACTAGGTTTGCAATAAGGACAGTGTACATGTATTAAGTCGGATTAATGACTGAATCAGTCAGTTTGATAGAAAAATTGAAATTCATTTAAAAGTATTGTCAGCATTCCGTTGTGAAAAGAACTTTCCTACTCAGTTCAAATTGCAACTTGATGAATGCGACTATTTGGTTACTCCCATTGCAGTTGCACTTGGATAAACTCAGCTGTACAATTATTGACTATTGCACCTATAAGTATTAATTTTTGACAGATTTTTTCTGTGTATGGATCAACTGACAAATCGCTGAGACCGAACAGTAGCTCCCGCTGAGAGTTATTCAATAGACTCCTATGAAAATGATGCATTGATGCAGAAATGTTCATATTTGACACATCAATGGTTCGTTAATTGAAATTATTGCAAAGACATTATTGATAAACATATATTTTAATTGTTTTTATATAATATAATTTTTATTATTGTATGCTGACAATGCGTTAAGCTGCACGACATACTAATCTAAAGAAAATAAGTGTAACCAAGTCTTCGAAACTCGAAATCAAGACAGGGCATTTTCCTCGGAGCTGGAGCCAGAACCAAAACAACATTTAAAATGTAAGCGCAGTGTGAACCAAAGCCAAATGCAT
The DNA here is from genome assembly GCA_900660155.1 of Hofstenia miamia. Taxonomy (NCBI): domain Eukaryota; kingdom Metazoa; phylum Xenacoelomorpha; order Acoela; family Hofsteniidae; genus Hofstenia; species Hofstenia miamia. The sequence continues at coordinate 758,055 of CABFPE010000147.1, read as the reverse complement.
TATTAGAACAGCTCTTTGCGAGATGCTGTTTTTATTAGTTAAATTTTATTCCACATACCAAAAAAGCAATCCTTTGCATAATAGTACTCTTTGGCGCCATAATTCCAGGATATTCACTAGTAAAGATTTTTAAAGTAGTATATGGAATTTCTAACAACTGGTGCGCAATGCATTGGAAAGACGTTAAGTAATTTACAGACACGAATTAGAGAACACAAAAATCAGAACTGTGATATGAAAATTTACATATAATGTTTTACCCAGGGCAATTGACAATTTTCAATTATACTTCATGAAAAGATGCTATTTCAATAATATTGTTTTGTCAACAAGTAAATTTATTCCAAATCTAGAAAAGCCCTCGGAGAGCGCAGACGTCCGCCACGCGACTTGTGTACCCTGGATCAGCACCAAAATTTAATGGATTCGTCCTTGGGCGGAGACGCATCTCTGATGAAAATTTGAGGTCAATCCATCTATTACTTTTTCTGTAAAGTTGCTAACAGACAAACAAACAAACACTACCAAAAACATAACCTCATGGGCGGAGGTAATTAAGATTTATTGTAATCAAGTCTAATAATTCTGAGAAAATGTTGTCTGGTCTGGTGTCCTTACTTAACTATAATTTGATTTTCTCCCATTTAAGAATTTGAATTGTTCGTAGGCCAAGTAAATTTTAGGTGGATACAATTTCTATGTGGGTGATTAAAAATTCCATCTAACGGATGCTTTCATAAAGATGTCAAAAAATTTTTAAAAATCCATCATACGATCATTAATAAAAACAACAAAGAAAAAAATTATTGAAAAGACTATGGAATTAACAACAACAAAAAATAAAATCAAGAGGTCTGCATCAAGATATCATTGCTTTAATATTTAACTGTATTCGAATTTTCACTAAGTCAATTATAAAGAAAAAGAAAATATCACAAACTAAGAAAATAAAGTGGCTTTGTTATAAACAACGTATTAATGTTTTAACGTAACAAATACCGTTAAAAATTTTACATAAGTTGTAATACCTGATTACATTTTGAAAGTATTAGAAAATGGACCAAAGCAAATCATCACGTCCAAATTCAAAAAAAATTTATTTTTTTACTGAATTTGAAGATCTAGCAAGTTATTTGATAAAAAAATGATCAATTTAGTAATAACACTCATTCAATTCTTACAGGAATAATGTATAAATATGTAAACAATCCACAGAATATAAAATGATAAACAATTTAAAAAAACTACTAGCAGTTTTTACGAAAAATGATTTAAAAGCTGCCGCATATGATAAAGGTATTGGAATCGCAATAATGAAAAGAGATTACTATGAGAAAAAAATTTTAAAAGGTGATGAATTTGAAAGAATTCAATTACACGCAAATGCAAAAAATTCATCTGAAATTTGCTTTGAAAATAGATTTGATGCAAAATTGCTAAAAATAAAGAATGAAAAAACGATATCTGAAACATTTTATGAGAATACAAAATCATTAGGCTGTTATGCTTCAACATTATATGGTTTAGCAAAAATTCACAAGCCAGAATGTCCATTGCGACCGATTGCCAGCTCATGTGGAAGTATTAATAAAATATTATCTGAAACCCTAAAGAAAATGCTAAGTTTATTACCTGAAGCAATGCTAAAATATTGCTAATGACATCATAAAACAAAACACAAAAATTTGTATCAATGCTAAAAAATTGCTAATGACATCATAAAACAAAACACAAAAGTTTATATGGTTTCATATGATATTAAGTCTAAAATAAAAACACCCAAATTTACAATCTGGAGTATAAGACAACAAAATAACTATTAACTTTAGCAACAAAGAATACTTTAATAGAATTTAATAACACATTTTATCTTCAAAAAGATGGTTTAGCCATGGGAAATCCGTTAAGTTCTACTTTTGCAAATATATATTTAACTACAATGGAGAACAAATTTACAACATCAGACATCCACTTCATTTATTATCAACGCTATATGGATGATATATTTGCATTAGTAAAAGATGAAGAAACATCAGAAAACATACTTACAAAATTGAATTTAATTGACAAGAATATTCAGTTTACAATTCTTCTTTGAAAAAATCTAATGATGGTAAACCTTGGATTGATTCTAAGTGTAAGCAATGCATAACAAATAAAAATCAAGCTCATAAAGAGTACCTACTACTAAAAACCAGCGAAAGTTTTAGCCGTTACAAAAAGGCCAGAAATATTTGTAATGTAACTATTCGAAAAGCGCAAAATATTTATTCTAAAAATATTTTCAACGGATTAAATCAAAGAAACAAATGGAGGTTTATCAATAAATTGNACCTACTACTAAAAACCAGCGAAAGTTTTAGCCGTTACAAAAAGGCCAGAAATATCTTTAATGTAACTATTCGAAAAGCGCAAAATATTTATTCTAAAAATATTTTCAACGGATTAAATCAAAGAAACAAATGGAGGTTTATCAATAAATTGACCAATTCTCAGAAAAAATGTATGGGCGAAATCGATGCAATTAAGGACCATGATGGAAACCTGCAAGATGCCCCCATAAAAATCGCTAATATCTTAAACGAAACTTTTATCAACTTGGGAAATTATGCAGGCGAACATATTGAATTTAATTCTCCACAGAAAAATAGTATTCCAATTTTTAAATTCAGATATACTACTACTTATGAGATGATTAAAGCAATAACAAAACTCAAATCGAATAAATCAAATGGCCCAGCAAAAGTACCTGCCTGGATTTTGAAAGAAATTGCGTCAATTATTAGTAAACCACTAAATTTTATTTTCAATGAGTGCATCAAAACAAAAATTTTTCCAGATGTTCTAAAAAAGCTCATGTAACAGCGGTTTTTAAAAAACATGATGAAAATATTGCCTCCAATTATATATAAATATTCCAAAACATCAGAAATTCGGAGGTTTCTTCAGTTGTTAGTCTTTATTGTCTAAAAATGCGTTTATTTCTAAACTCAAATTGATGAAACTTTATCGTTTGTAATTGCATCTTCCTGAAATTTGGCCAGAAAGCACATTAGATGCTCCTCTTGTATGTTTGCGTTTCAGTTTTTAATATTTATATGAAATTTATAGA
>CABFPE010000147.1:737360-749335 GCA_900660155.1 Hofstenia miamia | reverse complement strand
CTAAATACGTATACATGTATATCTAGTATAAATATATTAATAAATATATTAAATAAATATTAATATAAACATATATATATATATATATATATATATATATATATATATATATATTTATCTCTTTATATATATTTGATATTTTTCTTTATATTGTTAATAATTTTGGAGTAGTGTCTATTTAATGGTTTGTGAATGTATGATATCATCGCTTTGGAGAGCTTCATTTTCAGTGTATTTGTAAGGACTCCTTTTGATTGAAGATAAGAAGCAATTTTTTCAAATTCAGAAAAACATTTAACTTTGTTAAATTCTGCGGTTGCATGTTGCCTAGGACCTCTCTTTAAAAATTCTAAAATCTCAGTTGGAATATTAACGTTAGCTAAATTTTTGACGGTGTTTTTAATGTTAAATGAGAGTCTATCTTGTTTTTTTTGATAACCATTAAATCTTCTTAATATGCTTATTTTTAATCTTCTTGGTTATTTGATGTATTGATAGGTGAATTAATGTAAACATAAAAGCCAAACACTGTGAATCACTAAGTAAACGTACTATGTCTTTCCTGATTACATTAACTTGTATTTGACTATTTAAAATTGATCTCTTAATATTCTTTAATACGTGTTCTTAATAGTCCTTTTTTGAATTGATTAACGTTGTTCTTCTTAAAACAGCCATTTGATGGTACATGAAAGTTGAATCTTTAATTGATTATCGTATTAAATTATGCTTAATTATCATTGTATATTGGAGTAAACAATTATTGAAAAAAGTAGTCTTTTCAATTTCACTATATAACATTGAATAGGTACACTACATGCTCTTACCCACACTAAGCAATAATGAACAAAGAATTAAATGTAAATTATTGGCCAAGCAATGAGAATTAATTGTCAAGTTGCCTGAGAAGTAATTTGAGAATTCGCATTTAAAGCTTTATGATAAAGGCGTAAAGATCAATTGTAATAAGATAAGATAAGATAAGAAAAGACAATCTTTATTAAGAGAAGGTAAAGCAATTAATACAAACTGATGGCTTCTCAAAATAGCGTCATTAAAAAAAATAAAACAAAATCATACTATTTACAAACCTATACATTGCTAAGAAGGCTAAGAATAAGTCTACATTCTAGTAATTGTGTAATTGCTATTATAGAATTTGTACCCTGTCCAATATCTTCCTGAGATGAATTTTTGCTTAAGAATAAATCTTTTCACACTATTTCGGAATTCTTTCAGTTTTGTAATATGCTTAATTTCGTTAGGTAGATTATTCCATTGCCTTGTGGCTACGTTTAAAAATAAATTTTCTTTGACTTTACATCTGAACCTAGTGACAACATATTTCTTAGACCGTCTATTGAAAGTTTTCTTGAATTCAGGGAGATTTATCTTATCATAAAGCGGAATTTCGTTAGCAGCTTTGAAAAATAATGTAGCAATATTGATTTGTATTAATTGTTGAGGAGAAGGATACGTTTCCAAAATATAATTTTTGGTGTTACTAGAATTTCTTTTGCAAACATTTAAAGCCCATTTATATTGCAGCTAAAGTTTATTTATCAATGATGTGCTCAAATTTGAAAATAGTACACTCCCGTAATTTAGGTGGCTCATAAAAAATGCGTGGAATAGCTGAATTATTGCATGAGGAGGTAATAGGTCAGCAACCTGAGAAATAGTTCTTATGCCAGCAGCAATTTTTTTTGTGTAGATTTAATTTGCTCGGAAAAAGAAAGTTTTGAGTCAATGATTATTCCTAAATATTTGAAGGTATCACAATCAGAAGGATCACCATTGCCTAATTTCTTCTTGTGTAGCGCCTTTTCAAGAAAAACCAAAATAAACAGGAGAGTTCAGACTTGCGATTGTTTGCTTTTTGATTTATTATTATTGATCTATTATTGCTGGCATTTTTATTGTTGTGGAAGCCATTTGTTTGCAAAGATTGATAATAGATATATTGCAATATGTTGATATAAGGTCTTTAGACGTATTTGTGTGCAGAAGAAAAACGGATTGGATCAGCTGCATGAAGGTGAAGAGGTGCACACTTATGTAGTTAAGTTTTTAAAAGTGGAGGTGTTTATATCATGGCAGCATAATTTCCTCTCAAACCTAAAGAATGCAGTATGGATTATTTTATTAATTTTGTTACAAATAAAATGTTTGAGTTGATATTAAGAAGAGAGGTGAATCCAAATGATTTCTACGCGAGTGGTTGGACCTGCTAAGCTCTCCTTCCTATGCTCACTTAGTAGTGAGAGTTTAATAACGAGTGGGCGTAGCAGAATCACATTGGATAAACTTCTAGCTCTCTTCAACAATCTATCAAAGGAAGAGCTTTTAACATTGCACAACTTACTCCACACCGTTCTAACACATGAAGAAAAGGAGATTCCGCTGATCAAAATTCCAGAGAAGGAAGAATGGACGCAACTTTCACCGCCTAAGAAAACCATCGCAACATCACAAATCATCACAAATTTATCCGCCTCCTCACAAACACCCGACGTACGAAAACGCCACGCAAAACGACTACGAACAGATGCAGGTATGCTTATTTTAGGAACCTCCTTGTATCGATACCTAAAAGCACCCGCCCTACTAAAGAAAAACACAGTTGACGTGCATTTATATCCTGGAGCAACCATAGAAGACAGGACAGAAACAATTAAAGAATACACGCCATCAGACAACATTAAAAAAATACTCATCACCGTTGGCAGAAATGATGTAATGCAACACAAATCAGAGTACACTATGTTATTTAAAAATTTAATTAACGCTTTAAAAAATATTTTTAGGTCTGCTGTAATTTTTGTAGAATTTGCACCGTTTCCAGATGATAGCACATTAAATGAAAAGATTTAAGAACTTAATTTTCTTATCTGCTAAAACGTGAAAATTCCTGGGTATGCCGTTTTTAATAACTTTCAATCTTTTTATTTAGGACATAACATCAACCACAAATTATTTGCACAGGATGCTATCCATTTCTCTAGAAGAGGTTATTCAACACTAAAGAATTCTTTGATGAAACACGGCCACGTACTCAATGCTATTACAGCACTGCACAGCCTCATTTGAACCGCCATGATGCCACATTCACGTCACCCACGTCCGAACACCCGCAGTGTTAAACAGTTTTTCCGCCTCATTAGTTTAATTGGTCTAATCAACGCGCACTACAGCCTTTTGATAAAACCTACAGTTCCGCCCTGTCATCTCCGCCACCTAATTTCTTCACACTAGCAGAAACTCACAAGCTAAGATCTTTCCTAACTTTTAACAATGTCTTGTAAATATTTATATTTTGTGCATTTACTAACGCCGCTCAGGCTGTGGAAATTTAATCATCTGAATGCTAAAAATAATTTTCATTCATAATTGTTAATCCTTTTATTGTTACTTAACTTATTTTTTGGTGCTAAAAATATGAAACTATGCATGTTTTGAGAACGCTAGAGGCCAATGGAGTTTCACGGAAATTGGTTGAGTTTTTAGAGAGGGAGATGGGAAAGTGGTAGACTGAGATAGACGGGCACAGGTTGAGGCTCAGGCGAGGCTTATTTCAGGGAGACAGCTTAGAACCACTACTGTTTGTAGTTAGCTTAATCCCTATCACAGAAAAGTTAAAGGAGATAAGCATAGGGTATAAGAGGGAGAAAAAGGGTAGAGTAGTGAATCATCTGTGGTACATGGACGACCTGAAGATGTATGGTAGTTCAAGGAAGATGTTGTAGAAGCAAGTGGAAACATTGGAGAAGGCAACCAGAGATTCAGGGTTAGAATTTGGATTAGGAAAGTGTCCAGCAGTGACAAAACTAGAGGTAAGTGTATGGATGAGGATGGTTTAAGAATGAGCATTGGGGATAACATTGAGGAAGTCAAAGAGGGGTACAAGTACTTAGGTGTGCTAGAGAGAAACAGAACAGATCATGAGGAAATGAAGATGAGGCTAATAAAATAATAGAGGAGAGTAAGGAAGGTACTATAGAAGTCAGCATTGAATTGACAGAATAGTATAAAAGCAATTAATACATGGGCGATACCAGTGTTGAGATATTTGGCGGGAATAGTTAGATGGAACATGAATAAAGATTGGGAGCTAAACAGGGAGGCAAGGAAGACACTAGCAGCAGAGAGAACATTCAACTTAAATGGAGATGTCGATAGGTTGTACATCGAAGGCATAAAACAGTGAAAGGACTGTCAAGTGTGGAGGCAATTGTAGAAACAGAAGCACTAGGGCCAAAAGGAATACAAAGAAGCACAACCTAGAGGGTCACTACTGGAGGTCACTAAGGAGTTAAGGAAGATAAGAACTGAGAATGAAGGGAAGACAGCATACCAGAGTAGGATGGAATTATAGAGAGACAAACAAGGTATAGGCAGAAGGTAATGCATGGAGAATACTGGAGAAACACAGAAAAATGTGACAGAGAAGAAAGCAACCATTTATTAAAGAAGGCAGGACTAAAAAGAGAAACAGAAGCACTGATAATGGCAGCATAGGAGCAAGCAATAAGAACAAACTGGGTGTAGAAGCATCTAGACAGAAGAGTAGAAGCAATTGATAAGTGTAGGCTATCATCTGATAGCAAGGTGTGAGAAGTTGGCACAGAATGAGTATAAGTTCAGGCATGACAAGGTGGGAAGAATGGTACACTGGAGTTTGAGCAGGCAGCATGGGTTATAAGCAGGAGACATTTGGTATGAGCACAAGCCACAGGGCGTCATAGAAAATGAAAAAGTTAAGACACTGTGGGACTTCAACATACAGACAAGCAAGGTGATAGAGGTGCAGAGGCCAGACATAGTAGTAGTAGACAAAGAGAAAAGATTGGGAACAGTGATAGACATAGAAGTACCAAAGGACAGGAATATAGAAAGCAAGGAGAAAGAGAAGATAGACAAGCATAGAGAGTTGGCAGAAGAAATAGAAAAGCTTGGAAATTGAAGAAGGTTAAAGTTGTCCCGGTAGTAGTAGGAGCACTAGGGGCAGTAAGTAAGAAGCATAAGAAATACTTGGAGGAGTTGGGAGTACCAAAGTGGGGAAGAGCAGTAGCACAGAAGGCAGCACTGTTAGGAACAGCTAGAGTCCTGAGGAAAGCTCTCAGACTCCCTGGGAAATGGTGAGTTCCCCGAGCTGAGAGGGATGCCAGCATGAAGCTGTGAGAAGTAAGAAGAAGAAAAAGAATAATAGTAATATTAATAAATGTGTGCATCTATGTATGAGGTGGGCTCAGTGTAAGAAATCCGTAAATGTGTTTAGCATGCTTGTGTTTCTAATTGTGTTTTGTTGGTTTTTTCTAAAATTTTTGTAATTTTTTTCTACACTGATCTTATTGTCCAAATATTAAAGGATAGTATATAATGCTGCAAATACATTTATGTGATCATGTATATACTTTTAGGAAAGCCCTCAGACTCTCTGGGAACTGGTCAGTTTTCCGAATTGAGAAGGATACCAGCATGTAACTGTGAGAAGAAATGAAATAAAAATAATAAACTGTATTATAAGCCTACAATTCTGTAAACTAAACTACACACTACAAATCTAAAAATAATAAAAATAAATGTTAACAAAGAAGATGTTCTTTGATGAGAATAATTTGACGGTGTGTTTTTTCTTAATTTTGAAGTAGCAGATTCAGTTCTTTTGCTAATGAACTATTTTAGTGGACGTTTTTGAGAGTTTTCAATGTATTGATGTAAGGCTTTGTCATTAATGACGTTAAGCATATTTAATTCTTTAGTAATAAGTTTATATTTATATGTTTTCTTGTATATGTTGTTAAGTTAGATAATGATTTTTTCTGATTCACCTGCATATACTTGTATGCTGTAAATTATAATAGAATTAACTAGGGAATTAGATAAAATTTTACTTTTGTCTTGATTTAAAAATCTTTTTACTTTATATTATATAGAAATTTCTCATTGATATTTTATAAACTTGAACAATATGTTTTTTAAATGAATTCTTGCTATTTATGGTAAATCCAAGATATTTCATTGTTGTTACTGAGGAATAGCAATCAATTTTATATATATTATCAACAAATTTTCTATTCAATGGTATAATCATTTCCAGCAACTATTTACACTTAACTTCAAACTTGTTTTCTTAATACCAATATTTGATCTTATTATTAATTGAATGTGTTAAGTCTATATTTTCAAGAGTTGGAAGACAAATTAATGTATCATCAGCCTATTTAATAATATAATCATTTTTAATATTAAAAGATTCACAATTTAAAGAATCAATACATATATTCAACAGAAATGGGCCACAAACAGAAACTTAAGGAAACACCATTTTTGATCTTTTCCATATCCAAAAGTCTGATATTATATTTAACTACTTGCTGCCTATCACCAATGAAACTATCAAGCTAAATAATGATGTATGGATTTAAATGTGTTATAATGTTTAACTTTTCAGATGAAATGTAGTGATTTACATTGTTAAAGGCTTTCTTGACACCAAGGCTGATTAATCTTACATAATCATAATTTCCATTTTATATGACTGCATTCTATTTTGTAATTTGATAACAGCATTTGTGATTTTGAATTGGTATTATTATACCAGTTTTCAAATTTTTGGGAATTTAGTAGTTCTTAGCAATTCCTCAAATATATGATGAACCATTGCTGTAATTATATATGAAAATTTTTTATAAACCAATAGCAGATTCTATTGAAACCTGTTGATGTTTTTTTGATGTTTTCCAATATATGATATACTTGATGCATTGTTAGGGATGGAATCTCTTCATTATCTATACTAGGAGTTCTAGGTTTTTTATAATTCAAATAATTTGATATATTATTAAACATTTTCTTGATTAAATTTGCATTAAGTTCTTTATTCATCCTTGTTAGTGTATGGCATCCCATAAATTAATTTATAGAAGCACACCATATTTTTGATTTTTCATTGAAATACTTCTTTTAATTTCCTTATTAAGTCTTTCAAACATTTCATTAGCTTTTTTAAATTGTTCTTTATGCATTAATTCCTTTTTTTCTAAATAAATATTTAATTCAAGAAGTCATGAAATTTGGATCCTTATTTATCATTTTAACATTAATGATTGGACATGCACTTTCAATGCAATTCTTAATTGTTTGACAAAATAATAGTAGTGGAAATAAGGGAGACCCCTTCCCACCAAATGACGTATTTGCTGATTCATGGATCTAGTGGTGATGTAATTACTGACTCATTTTTAATGTTTGTGAAATTTATGGGGGAATTTTTACAATGATTCATAAACATGTACTTGCTATAGTGACTCACTTATTTATGGTAACCAATTTTTTTGAGGTGGACACACTCTTACTTGCAGATGTCATTAGAGAATTTAGATTGGAAAGCATGGAGACATACAAGCTAAACCCTGTGAATTTCTTTACAATTTCAAATTATAGCTGGAATGCAATGCTAAAATTCACACAAACGTCACTGGACCCCATTGCCAATCTCCATCAATTGGAATATATTGAAAATATAATTAGAAGTGACATGTCCAGTGTATATTCCAATTGTTATTTTAAAGGAAATAACCCAATGGTGGAGGGTTATGATAATGACAAAGACTCCATATACTCAATTTTTTTAGACGTTAATGGGCTCTACTCTTGCTGTATGACAATTTTTTACCCACTGGAGGCCTATGTTGGACAGACCAGAGTTTAAGAAAATATACTCACAACACCATATGAGGCAGATAGAGGCTACCTGGTAATGGTTGACCTTCATTATCCCTCTCATCTACATGACAGACTGTCAGATTATCTGTTGGCAACATATGATGTGTGTAGATGATGGATTATTGTCAGCATACCAGAAAAATATAAAAACTGTATTAAATTTAAAGACAGGGAAAAGTGCCAAAATAAATGCAGACATTTTTTGATAAAAAAGAATATGTAGTGCATTATGAGGTCCTCAAATTTAATATTGCACAGGGTCTACAAGTAAAAAAATTTCATAAAGCATTGCAGTTCCAGCAATCACAATTTCTAAAGCCCTACATTGATTTAAACACAATAAAAAGAAAAGCTGTCAAGAACAACTTTGAAAGGAATTTTTACAAATTAATGTCAAACACAGTATTTGGGGAAAACTATGGAGTCACTCAGAAAACACTGCTTAGTCAAATTTGTCAGTGATCAGGAGGCTGCCAAAAAATTGATTAAAAAACCTGAATTCAAGTGATTTAATATAATTTCCAAAAATCTAGTGCAGGTGATGTTAGGGCATAGGGAAATCAAGTGGATGAAATCAAATTATATTGGTCTAAGTATTTTAGAAATTTCCAAATTACACATGTTTTAATTCCACTATAACATCATGAAGGAGGCAGTTAAGAATCAAATTTCCCTATTATACAGTGACACAGACTCTCTCCTGCATAAAATGAACAGTGAAAATTTATATGCCAAATTGCCAGCAATAGCCAACCATTTTGATTTTTCAAATTATCCACAAGATTCACCTTTGTTTAGCAAGGCAAACAAGAAAACTTATTTAAAGGTAATGAATGAGTTGGCAGGTGAAATACTTACACAGATGGTGGAATTAAAATCAAAAATGTATTCCGTCCAATATATTGTGCAAATAGTGGGGGATTAGGCCTTAACTCTAGTGCAAAGGGGATTAGGGTGTTGTGAAGAAGACAATGAATTTCAATGTTTTCAAGTGAATTTTGGATGGTGAAGAAATTCTGCAGTGAGCAATGGTAACGATTCACAGCCACAATCACAAATCTCAGTGGAAGGAATGAACAAAATTGCACTGACACTTTATGATGACAAGAGATACCTGCTGGAACATTACTGAAGTTTGCCATAGGGTCGTAAAGTTATAGATTGCATTTACATGTATTTTACTAATTTTCCATTTAGATATTCCAAAATCAACTATTAAACGTCCTCTTGAAGATACCTCTATAAGTGTAGAAAGCCCTCATTTAGGTATATATAATTTATATTGTATATGGTTTAACAACTGTTGTCTAGATTCTCCATCATGTGAAGCTTGTGTAGATGTACCATCCACAAGCAAGAAAAGACCTTGTTTAGGTATATGAAAATTAATTTGTACATGTATTAATAATTATTGTTTAGACACATGATAATAATGAATTGCTCCCATTGCTTTGTTCTGCCTCTGTAGTTGCTTCAAGTTTCTGTATATGGTAATGGAAATAGTTGATTTATTTTTAACAAATGTATTTTTGCTTAGATGTTGTAAATATTTTTCGTCATCCCAAACACTGTGTTACCTCCATTTATCTCTACATTTGCACAAAGTCCACCACAACAAAGTGTACATATATGTTGAATGTATAAATTAATTAATAAAATTTTTAGCTCTAACTGCCATCATTCATGATGTTGTTTTATCAATGAAAAATAATGTCTCTACGTTAAATTTCCACTGCAACAAATGTATGATTGTTTTAAAAATGTGATAAATTAACCTCTATTTACAATGCCTCATTGTATTGATTGAAAAACATGCCTCTATGCTGAAGCCCTCCACAACAAAATGTACAATTGTTTTATTTGTGTGATAAATTAACCAAATATTTAGCTGTATACGCCTCTATTTGTGATACCTTAATGTATTGAAAGAAAAACAGTTATCACATTAGAAAATCAATCTGTATTTATTTATTTATTTATTTATTTATTTATTTATTAATAAAGTTAGTGCTTTCTACAAAATAGAGAAAAAGTGTACAAAAAGCCACTATTAAGTACTAACTGAATTGTTTCTATTTCTTTGTTGCAGAGGTAAAGATAGTGATATTTCTTGGTTACTATAATAGTTCATTTTAGTTTCAAAAAGTTTTTTCTATGGATAGTTAAGTAAGTTCTTAGTTATTAATTTTAGATTGATAATAGAAGAATGATGTACTTAGTTATTTGTATTTATTGAAGTAATTCTTTGACTGGTAAGATAATTCTTTGTTGGAGCATTCTTGATAAAATTAGTCACTTTCTTTTTAAACGATTGAAACTTTTTTTCAGATCAAGTATCTTTACCCAATTTATTCCATAATTTTACTGCAATATTTATGAATGAATTCTTCATAATTTTGCTTCTAAATTTTTTGCATTGATATGTAACACGTCTAATATTATATTTTAAGGAGATGTTATCCTTCATTTTATAAAATATTACCAAGATCTTTTGTTGCATGATATCATCTTGATATAATAACATATTCGGGGTTACTCTACCAGTCAACAGACTGAAGAGTCCGTGTCAACAGATCAAGTCCGTGACTCTTCCCCTGGAAGTGTACCCGCTAGGGCCGGATCTTGTATCATGCTTGACCTCTGGCGACCCCTGGCACGCAGAGTGCTGATCTGTGTTGAGTCTGATCAGCAGAGAGTGAAGCCGAAGGCCGAGCTTCATGAGAGGGTTGCGCCTCTCTACAGCTTTCGCCAACCAAGGCTACTAACTGAGGTAACTCGTGAGCACTTGCGTCTGCCTGTTATGGAACCTATGACGAAGCAAAGCTCCCTCATAGGTAAGGCTCAGCAAATGCTGGCCTGGGCCTATCTAGAGGCCAGAGACAGAGGAAAATCCTCTGTATAACTGCCCTCGTAGACGCACTCTACGGCTCTGGGCATAGACGTCGCCGTCTGCTCCTCAGAACAGACAGTCTCACATCACCGTCACCGCCCCCATATGTGCTCCCGCACACATGGCAGCACCTTCTTTTACCCTATTGTTTAACGTCCGCTCCTGGTTCGGGACTCCGCGAAGAGACGCGCCCATCGAGTATTGGCTCAGCGTCTCCGCCTACCCAGGAACCACCACATGGAGGTTACTCTCCAGGACGATTCGGGCGTAGCCCTTGGGTTCCCATAATAACATATAATCTTTTGCCACTTTTCTTTTAATTCGATTATTATTGCTATTGATAATTTTGTCCATCCAATTGAAAATCTTATTTAATTTTTTTTTAGAATTTTCACATAGATTTGTTAGTAAGTAACAAGAATACGTATATTTTGATACAACCATTGACTTAAATAACATTGCGATCCATTTTCTTGGTAATTAATCTGTTATTTTTTTAATTAACTTGATGGTACCAGCCATTTTTTGAATTATAGAATTTATATGATCTTTGAATTTTAGTTGATTGTCAATTAACGCTCCTAAATATTTTATTCTTGATTGCTCCATTATTTCTTTGTTGTTAAGATACAATTTTGTCTTTGTTTCGCCTTTTGTTAATTTATTCATCTGCATAAAAGTAGTTTTTCCAATATTTAGAGACGTCATGTTTTTGTTATAGTAGTCATGTATGAGATATAAATTGGATTGTAGTTCATCAATGTTTATTGTATAGATTAATGCATCATCTGCATATAACATACATTTTATATTTATGTGATTTGAAATATCATTTATATAGATATTATACAACAAAGGACCCAAAACAGAACTTTGCGGAACACCCCTTTCAATTTTCAAAAGATTTGATGATTCATTTTAAATTGCACAAATTGATAAGATAAGATAAGATAAGATATTCTATATTCAGATAAATGTTTACAATTCAATAACTGATAATTTATCTGAATAGCGTCATAAATTACAAAAAAGTAACCAATCTACAAATCAACATACATTACAAAACGTAACAATTCTTACACGCTATGGATGAATTACTTTATATTGCTATTTTAATGACGAGTTATCATATAGTCATTGTTGTAAAATTTAAATCCTAACCATGATGTACCTAAAATATATTTTTGCTTAAGGAAGATTTTTAAACGCTTTTTAAAAGGTTTCAATTTTTCAATGCTTTTAATTTCTTTAGGTAGCGAATTCCAGGTTCGAATTGCGACATTAATGAAAGATTTCTTCAAAACTTTTTTCTTATACTTAACACATGTAAAAATTTTAGATCTTGAATTCTGTTTAT
>CABFPE010000147.1:668598-691007 GCA_900660155.1 Hofstenia miamia | reverse complement strand
TGTTCATATATATATACATATATATATATATATATATATATATAATCAGAATTCCAATTCACCATTGGAACAGTTTTACAGCAAAATTATTAAATCTGACAAAGCTTCAATGCAAAAAACTGAACCGAAACCGAAAGTAGTATTCTAAATCACTCATCTCTACACACAAATATATAAGTGAAATGAAGCTGTTAAGCTAAATTTTTATTTGACCATTATGAAAACATTTTCTAGTCAAAATAGAGAGATTAATAAAATCGAGTCAAATGCTTCTGTAGCTAGTGATTGACAAGTAGAGAATTTACTGCGAAACCCTAAAAATTACGGAGAAAATGCTGCAAACAAGAAACTTTATGACAGATTATGCATTGAAAATAATTTTTTGGCACCTATCGATGCCGTAGACAGGACATCAATAAACCACAAAATCAAAAATAGTCAAAGAAAAATTAGACTCAAAGGCCTAATAAAGTAACATTTCGTTCAGCGCTCAAATACATATTTTAAATATTTGATTAAGCAATGGTATATTACATTTTTTCGTTCTGAGTTTAAACTCTAGATGTTGACATTATCATTAAAGTAAAATGCAACTATAACATTACTCTCCTACAATTGATAGGGCAATGATAAATTTTGAATTACGTTCTGGTCAGGTTACATGGTTAGTTAACACTCACTGCTAAAACTGAAATAAATGCGCAAAATATGTAGCACAATATCAACACAAATGAATGAAAATCTACCTTATTTCAGCTTCTTTGGCTTCCATTTCTGCAATAAGATGCGTCTCTAAGGCTTTTATTTGAGAAGAGTGCTTTTCTTTTATTTTCGATTCAATTAATTTATAATCGCTCTCCAATTTACTAAAAAACATCGAATTTTTATTAATGATTTTATCATTTGAAAGCAAGAAAAAAGAAACATAATTAGCAAATCCAATACAAAAAAGAAAATTAATAACCTCAGCTCTTCTTCCTTAGCCTCCTTCGTTGATCTCCACTTGGTTTCCAATTCCTTAATCTGGCTTTGATATTTTTCTCTAACTCTAGTAGCGGCCTCCTGTGTTTCCAACAACGATTTGTCCGTTTTAGCCTCCAGGCGAGACTGTTCCAAGGTCATTTCTGTTTGAGTGTAAATAGAATTATGTTGTACCTATAAAAATTGAATTATATTAACACAGGGGATCTCATACATAAATTGCAATTATAATAGTAATACGGTTAGACTATTCAGTAATAGGATTAGAATTTAATTGAGAAAGCAGTTTTACACTATATGATGCGCTTTACTATGTATAGAAAAAGAGTGGAAAGAAGTTGAGCATAGTGCTCACATAATTTTATTGATTTTATTTAACTATAAATTTCTTTCAGTCAAAAGACAGAATAAACAATGGAATTCACGTCAAAAGAAATAAAAATACTGACTATTATTGTTTTCCTCTGTAGTTGCTCTTCTTGTGCTGCCTAAAGTGAGATGTTAATAAAAGTAACTGATTAGTTTATAGAATCAATACAAAGAAAGAAAGCAAAAGAAACCTACAAAAAACAGTTTTTTGGCCGTTTGAAATTCGTGTGAAAATTTTTTTTAACCACATTTTTAGCCCTTTAGACGTCAATCAGCAAATAAATCACGTAATGCAGTATTATGCTAAGTCAATCAGTATGTCAATTATTAGCAACACAAACTTTGATATCGTTTATGCTACTTTCATAACTTCAGATTTTCGAAAAAGTAATCACCACGCGCTATACCCAGGCCTAGGATGAAAATTTTGAGAAAATAAGCTAATGCATTAAAAAATTTGGTACTTAATAACAAATAAAGAAGCTTATTTCGACAATGGGCTACTACTAATGGTAAAACACTAAATAAAATGTATTATCGTCTCGAGGAAATGATTGCGGCCATTTTTCTACGCAATAGTAAATGTTACATTAACACTCTGCATACATTGAAATGCAAGATAGTGTTAGACAAGAGCTGAAGATCAGTTTCCGTAATTCTTCAATGGCAATATAAAACACAAACTTAAACTAACAGAGCCAATGTTAAAATTTGGCTTTTTTGCCTTAAAAACTTATGTAAAGTGATTTTTAACATTATGTAAGGGATATTAATTATAAAATCATTTAAAAATATGCTTATGTTTGACAACATATTAAATTTATATTGCTTAAAAATATTATTTAATATAAATTGCATGGTTCTAGAATAATATATTCTAATTACTGACATAAACAAATTACATTTAAATAAATGAGTTGAAAATGAATACATATGATACGTGATATTAATATATACAATTTTATTCTGCAATTAGCTACATTTACTAGCAATTTCATGAGCAGATGTTTGTGAGCACTGGGCTCATAAAAATAAATGAATTAAAAACTATTTACTAAAAAGTGAAAGTACTACCTTTAATGATACTTCAAGTTTATGCCTAATATCTTCCATCAAAGCCTTTTTGTCATTCTAAACAATCAGTAATTGTATTGAAAGCAAACAATTAGGCCATGTAATTGCCTGTAATAAAGAACATAGTACTGACATGCAAATCGGATTAATCAAAGAATATAAAAAAATACCGGCATCAAATTGAATTTCCAAATTGCGGCTCAGTGAAACATGAACTAGTTATACAAAGTTCCATTAGCAAGATAAGCATGTGAAGTATTCAAGGAATCTGTTCGTGAATAAAAATTAAATATTTAAATTAAGTTTGAGCTTAATGCACATTTATACGTTGATGATGCCTTATATATATATATATATAAGGGAAGTGATCCAAATTCAATACGTTAACAACACCGTTAACAAATGGTGTTTTACGTTAACATGACCGTAAACCAAATCGTTAACTTACACTCAAAATAAATTCGCTAAAGCTGATGTTTACGTTAAAGGCGTGTTTTTTTCGCAAATGTTATTACAAATAACTTTGACACATTTAGGTTCTGCATATTTCTTCAAATATATCTATGCAAATCAATTTATTAAGCTTATGCAGGCATTTGAAGCTAGAATTGTTGTTTACGGTGCATTTTCACTTGTTAACGTATTGAATTTGGATCACTTCCCTAACATAGTTTTTCTTAACATTTAAGTCTATATATCACTGGATAGTGGTATTATTAAAAATTGAATTATTATTTTTACACAATTATATTTAAAAGAAATTGCGTTTTTTCAGGACTAATAACCTGAAAAACCATTATGCGTAGGTTATTTTTGTATTTCAAATCTCAAAAAAAACTGGGTTAAATTAGTAAAATATATTTGATCCGCTTCCGGTTCTATGACTATTCATTTAAAATCCCCCATCTCAATAGACACCTGATTATATAGCGTATTGAATTCTAAGAAATACTAACAGGTGTAGCTTATGACGCATAATTGTGGAATTGGTTGATTCATTAAAATAGACAAAAATTGACAAAGCGACTTGTTAAATGAATGATAGCCAATTGCTAAATTCATCATTATAAAAATATTAAGAAGTGTACAGTCAAATGAAACATTAACAGAAATAAAAAGGATAATTCAAAAATTCAAAGGGGATGTAAAAACAATTTTACTTAAATCAAAATTAGAACAACCGCTACCACCAAGTTGCTTCTTGATCTTAATCAAACATTTTCTTTCGTTTTTATTTTGAAAAAGCATTGAAAAATGTACAATTATCTGTATTGGATTTTACTGAACATTGATAAAGTGGAAGTAGGGCAAAGATGAAACTAACAATATAAAAAAACAAACGTTTCAATTCGTGTAATAAAGAGCGTTATCAGTATTCCAATATTCTATATTCTATATAGAACAATTGCAAACAGAATGCACGCAGCATATACAGGTGGAATCCAGTGGAGTTTCACAGCAAATTGGTGACTAAAAAACGCTCAACCTGAGTTTTACCAAATCGAAATAATCTTATGTAATTACAGAAAACGTTGGAAACGTTTTACAAAATAGTTAAATTTTGCTCATTTTTGATATACAAGAAGTTTAATGCATAAATAATCAAATACATTTACTTTCATACCTGTGTGCATGTGAAAGGTAATTGTTTGTTGTTATTTAAGAGTGCATTGCAATTGGGGTGAGTTTATATTGAGTACTTTAGTCAAATAAAATCAAATTGCAAAATTCATAAATGTTGATTGAATATGATAAAATAAGAGCTAATTAAGGCTGTGTGTAATGTGTATTAAGATGCACAAAATTTACTAGCTTAATGCTTAATACGTTTTGCGAAGTTGCATTGAAGCATGTTTTCGTCTTATAAAAATTCTAACAGGGAATTGCAATACAAAAAATGCGAAAGAAATACACTGCACCTCAAACGTTTGGCAATAACATATTGTAAAACTTTTGCTTCCTGACTACCATACCTATGTTGAATTACCATTTAAGAAAATGAATGGTCTTGTAGCTATACAAAGGGATAGACAGTAAATTCCTCATGTATTTCATATGCAGTAGCATTCTTTAAGTTTGCTAATTCAAGGTAACTGTACATGCATGTGAGTGTGCATTTGAATGCAAAACCTAAAATCATGTTGGCCTATTCTATGCTAGTGAATGGATTTTACATAGATGTACATTATCAGAAATTTTACATTTGGAAAATTTACTAAAGACGCAATCGTTCTAATTTCGGTATTCGTTCAAATTTTGGTGCGGATTGTAAAAGCACTCTTATTTACTGGGTGTCTATACTCCCAACTACAACATTTAATATAGAATCAAATTCAACTTAATTAAACACGAAATAAATGTGAAAACCAGGAAAATACTAAAATAGTTTTTCTAGAATAAAACGTTCGATCAAGGCTAGGGCCAATGCGATTGTAGGCTGAAAAAGTTGAATTTTTAAATTTACTTCCGAAAATGTGAAAATATTAAATCTGCTATGCTAAATATTTTTCCCAGTATGTATGATGATTTATGTATATTTACTCACAACTGCACTTTTGCATTTAAATTCGAGCTTTATGAAAGCGTGAATAGGACGAGGTTCAACAATATTCGGTTATTATTTTTAAACTAAGCCAATAATATTCTATTTTAACAACCTCCAATACTATTTCAATATAAACTGCAATAATATTGTGTGCAAGTTTCTCAACAATAATTTCCTAAAACATATTGTATGGAAATACATAATTGAAACGGTGGATGTAAACTAATACTAAATAATTAAGCATTTTGAAGCATACCTCGAAATTGAGCTCGAGGTCGGACTTGATGGAATCTAGCTTGTGTGCATATTCTTGGCGAATTCTGATTTGCTCCGTTTCAAAGTTGCGGGCGTTGAGTTCTTTTTCGTGATGAATGCGTTTTCGTTGAGCTAGAACATCTGCATCCAACTCCGACTGCAATTGGTCGAGAGTGGATTGGATTTCGTCCCTAAATTAAATCCGAAATACTCAATAAATTAATGAAGCAGCCAGCGTACAAAGCTCTTGAAACAGTGAGGGAAGTGCACTTGGAAATCCCCATCACTAGCAGAAATATTCGGGAAAACAAATAAGGAACACATGTGAATTATACCACATGTTGCGTTTAATGAATGGAATCCAGCACATTGAGTAATTTCCACAAAACTTTTCCAACAATTTCCATTCTTAAAATAAATGCTTTTCCATTCAAACTAGAACTTAAATGCAATGTCTACATGCAAACGCAATGCATAATTCTATTATTAAGCTATTTCAAAGTGTAAGAAAAAACTAAAAGTCAGCTGAACAAATTATGCTATAACACATTTCTTTAATCGGTATATATCATCACATGATGTGCAAAATTATAAAAAAGTCTTCAAATAAGTTTATGTATGAAGACAATAAAACCAAACAAAAATACACCCCAGGCTATAAAATTTTGCAAACCTTTTTTTACAATACATAGACTAATTGCAAAGGTAAGTAACACGAGTAATATCGAATCTAATATTTTTAAGAATTGCATTTGATTGAAGTCACATGTTAAAAAATTAAGATTTTGAACAACATGGAGAAAACTGGACCGTGTTATATTCACATGGTAAAATCACTAGTATAGTTTGAAGGAAACCTGTAATGCGAGTGCCTATTCGCCAAAATCACCAATATGTCAATGCCGAAATTTCATATTCAATAAACGAATTAGTTCCGGTTAAAATCAGTAAGGAATTCTATGAATTTAACACCTAATTAAGATTTGGTGTAGAAAAGTGTGTTGAAGATCAAATTCAAGTCACTTCAATAGCTAGAGAAATACTTAAACATTACTTTGTTTTATTGGAAATGATATCTATGTGACAAATTTATTAGAAATGGGCTTGGAAAACACTGAATTTGCATTGAGAGCACGGCGAGACCATTTCTGAATATAGCCCAGTTTGCCCTTCCATTTTGAGTTGAAAATTGTCTAGTGATAAATATAAAATAACATATTTTAAATTGGAGAAGAAACATTATAAGAATACTACGAGTAAGTATGGTAACAAAATTCTCATGAACATATATAACATTTGAATACAAAAAATGAAGTTTGCAATTAGGAATTGACAACTTTAATAACTCCAAATAGGGCTCTGGTAATGACGTATTTCAAATTTTCTGGCAAGAAAACGAAGAAATTGATTTTTGCAAAACGACGTATTAGCTGGATTTTAGATATTTTTCACAAAAATTTCCTAGCAAGGAATTGACTCTAGAATTGTCAGTATTCGCGATCAAATCGAATATTCGATTCGAAATTCCGAATATTTGCAGATGCCTATTCCAAAAGTTTCTACACTGAAGAGCTGCAACACAGTGTATTTTAAGCAAAACTACTAAAAGGACCACCTCAATTTGATTCTGCGATTTTCATTATTCAGATTTTGAAAATGATTGAATTTGTGTGTTTGGAAAAAGCGTAATGACAATTAAAGTTTAGAAAATAAGAAGTTACCTCAATTCATTCTGTTTCAATTCACATTCTTGATTCAACTCTTCGGCATAGGAAATAACATTAGACTCATATTGGGCTCGGAGTTTAGCTTGTTCGTTTTCGAAGTTCTGCTTTAATTGTCTAAAAAAAGTATGTCGATGGTAATTCAGAAGAATGGCGTACTACAATACCTTTCTAAAGCAGCTAAAGCTGCTGCTTCACTTCGCTTGCGCCTCTCTTCATCCACGGTTGATGGCGCAGTTGTTTGAACTTCTACATCGACGCTTTCTACAAGTGACTTCTAAACAGTAAAGTTCTGCTTAAGATATACGTGATAAACTAACATTTATGTTGAATGAAGTAAGAAAAAGCGTACTTGTCTTACAATATTAGTGCGCCCAGGGCGTGGCCTTCGAGCACTATTAGGAGCATTGGTGTCCTAAAGTATTCATTTTTACCCAACACTTATTGAAATATTTCACTGCAAAGGTGATTTTAAAGAAATTGTAATGACATATTAAAGAAAATGAATAAAATTCATCTCACCATTGTAACATATGAGGCTTCTGAACTCATCTTAACATCGGACAGCCGATCAGCAAGATCTGGATCTGTTCGGAAATCGACCTCTTTTTCGGAATCTAAATCACTGTTTTCTTCTGATGACCTCCGTTCTTGAGGTGATTCATCACTGTCTTCGTAACCAAAATCTCCAACATTCATATCCAAATCTAAGTTGCCAAATGTTGCCGGGGTAATTTGATCAGTGAATAGATTCTAAAATTAATGAAGATAATCGTTTAAAATGTTTTTTATATCAATGATAATAATGCAATCATTTAAAAAAAATGTTTTTAAGTAAGACATTTCTCTTCAATATTACCCAAACTGTGATACGTTTTAAAAATTTAAGCTGCATGATGTTGCAAAAAATGATTGCAATAACGCAAATTTATACCCGTACTTTTTCATTATTAAAATGAAAAGTAATCTGTAACTTTTATGAATAGTGTCACTAATCCCTTCAAATTATTATAGATAGAGACTGTTTTATCATTTCAGTAGAATAGAGCTGGTTATTTCGTTTGCAAACAGATCGGACAGCATAGTTGCTAAACGGAAGAGATTGGTAAATTACATTTCTCCATGGATTGGCATTTCAATGATAAAATTTTGTAGTTAAAGCACTTCGTCCGTCGATGATTTTCGTGAAGAGCTGAGTGGCGATACGCACAAAGTGTGAAATAGAGACAACCGTGGTGCAATGGTTATATTTTAATGCTCATCAATATGTTATCAAAAATGTTGTCGACCCTATTTTACCTAGGCTTTTTCGTAGCAGTTATTACTTGAGAGAGGCGATTTGGCCCCCAAGATCTCGGAAACTACATCTGATCAACACAAAATATTCAAATATTCATAAACAAGTAATCAGGTGTATCCATGTGTTTAGAAAGATGTTTTATAACTCATAACAATGGTATTATGTTAATAAATGCGCATAAATTAAATAACACATTCTACTAAAATTTGCTCGTTTCTTGTAGCTTACTCTAAAATAAGAAAGACCTGTGAAATATGATTAAATCGACTTTGACTTGGTCTCATGTCTACTATTTTTATTTTACATATAACTGATATTAAATTCAAGAAAATTTGCATAAAATTTGAAAAACAAACAAGATAACACTTTGAGAATTTAGTAACTAACTATTGGGTTTGTGTCAGTTTGCAAAATAAGGAATATGTTAGAAACATTAGTAAGTAGGAATCACGAGAAAGGCCTATAATGCAAATAATATATAGAAAATATACAATTATAATTTTGCATTGAAAATCATATTACTGTGATGACGTCCTCTTTCTTTGCTGACGTCGCAAAAATAGGAAATTTTACTTGAAAATGTGAGGGAAGTTGGATTATTTGTTTTTATTGAATATTATCAAACGTTAACATCCACCCAGATGTGTCTTTAATGATTTATTGTACAAAAATTACTTAAAATTATCAAAATTTTAGCCACCTCTAATAAATTGGCAGTCATTTCCAGTAGTAAAATTTTTAGCGTTTCCGCCAGGGAGCTCTGACCAGATTTTCACATTTTCGGAAAAAATGTGCTTATGGGGTACCCATACAGAAAAATGATGATTTATCAATTTTTTCAATTTAGGTAAAGATTTAAAAGACAGAAACTGAGGCAACATAGAAAAAAAGTTGAAGAACAAAACATTGTAAAAGAAGGTGTAACATATCTTTCTGGTGAATTTTGAACAATATTTTAGTATACTTTTGTAGTTATTTTACAAAATCTTAGAATCATATTTTTTTCATATTTACCCACACTGGAACAATCATAACGAATGTTTGGTAAACTCTTTTGTCTGGATTTTTGAGCACACTATTTTTGAACAATTGCTCCATGCAATAACAAAGAGGAAAATTCCATTGTGTATTCACTTCAGTGATTTTATGACAGTTTGCATATTAATGCGGCAATTACGTAATTTTATAAACTTTCATGGAAACTAGCAATAAGTTCTAATATTAATGAAAAAACTCATTGTAGTTGCATAGAGAATTTAATCTTCTACAAAGAGATGTAAAAACATGTTTTTTGTTTAAAGTATACAGATATTATCGTTTATAAATTAGTCATTCTTTTAATTGAATTGTCAACATGACAACCGTAACGGCAAGTAAAATACTCAGACCGAACTTTTAAATTTTGCACCCACCCCTAAGAATAGGATTAAAACTCGTTGACGTGAAATCTATCTATTCGTGCTCCTTAATTGACGAACCTGCGATACAAATAATATATAATATATAAAACTAAACGCAGAAAATTAATATTCGTAATATAAAGCTTTTTCAGTGATGTTTACTAATAAACTGGCTATGTTACATTAAGTGCACCAGGGCATATTCTAAGCTTTTCTTACAACTGCCCTAATTCTACAAAATATTCTGTACATATAGGGAGAAAATCAGGGTTCCAGTAGCATATATTGTAGCAACGCTCCATTGCAAAAGGGAGGCATAAGCGAAATATTGTAGTATACTGGGCAAGTACGAATAAAATCAAAACAATTGAATAGAAAAAGATGATTTTTCGCTTTTGTCCCCTTATGTTTTCAAATTTTAAACAACTCTTAATATATGTAAAATCTAGAAAAATTGTCTTATTTTGGCATAAGCTAAAATCCAAATTTAGAGGGACATTGATGGTTTTTTCTTTACAAATGCCCATTTAATATTTACAGCTACCCATTTTAGCCACAACTACCTCCTAGAATATGCCTTGAAGCACAAAGCACTGAACCATTAATAATTTTCTTTATAAGTCGTTTGACTTAAATTATAGAATTCAAATAAGGTGACTTTTGCGTTGAAAATGAGGCCGTCTCAATGATTGTTCACAATTATTTTTGAATGTTAACAGCATATTGATTAGATGTTGACATTTTTGAATAAAAAATCATACGGTTAAATATCGAAAAATAAACTTCCACTAAAATAAACACATCATATCCATTCCAAATTTAATAAAGTGATTAAAATTACTTAAAAAGTTTTTATTCCAACTCAGTTATATCTGAACAAATGCATATATAAAATATATGAGAACTATAAAAAAACACATACCCCTGTTTCTTCTTTGAATGACTTTGCATATGACGGTAAAGCGGATGACGCAACAGGATTATGCAGATTTCCCTAAAACATTGTAACTAAGGCAACCAGTAGAATGAATACTTGTTTCTCTGCTGTATTCTTTTTTGATTTCTTCTTGGACATTTTCAAATTCTTTCGTTCTTCCTCCACTATTTTCCGGTAGTAATCGTCACAAGGATGATCCCACTGGCTCTCCCCAGTAGCAAAATTGAAGTAATAAATGTCTTTGTTGGTATCTTGACTAAATGTCAAGTGTTACCATACACCAATGAATAATCAATTAAAAATCACAAGTGATCGTGCATTAAATTCGTAAAGGATATAGTACTTTAAGTACCAGGAAACACTAGACTAGAAGACTTAAAAGAAAATGTAATTCATTGTCGAAATTTGGTCTGCATTAACTACTTGATTTAATCGACTTGACTTAAACAGGAATTTGTTATATATGCAGAGGTAGTATATGGTAGACTTGAGGCTCCAGATTTTATTGTTCTCAGTGGTTTCCATACCAATTTCATAAAATATTATAGTTCATGATTCTATGCATTTATATGGTATAACAAGTAGTAAATTGCTTAAGCCATATGAAATCACTTCGACTGCTTCAAACGGTCGAAATTTAAAATAAATTATGATGGGATACAAATTTAACCTTTAAAATTTCAAACAGTATGGTGTACTTTTGAATGAAAATCTTTCGTTTGAACATCATTTTTCTCGGTAATAGGTTCATACTATCTTGAACTTCGTGAACTGGGACGTGCTCGAAAACGTCTAGATACAGTGACTACAGCTAAGGCTGTCAATTCACTGATTTTAAGTAGATTGGATTATTCCAATGTCCTCTGCTCTGCATCAACAAATACTAATTTATAGCGTCAACGTGTTCAAAATGCTGCCGCGGGTAAATTCTCCGCAATCCACCGGTAAAAACAATCACGCCGTCTCTTAAAGTATTAAATTGGCTTAAGGTCAAATAGAGAATCCGACTGAAGATCAGTAAATTTATCTTTAAAATTCTTAACAACATTGCTCAACTTTTTTGGCAACGCTGATTTCGCTCTATTCTAGGACCCAAAGTATTTAATATTCGAAATAATGTCTTCAAAGTCACTTTAAAAGTATTTGAAAACAGTGTCTTCAAATTTTACATCGGTGCTATGATTCATTTAAGCTACCGCTTTCATCAAGTTATTGTAATTGTGGAATATAAATATATAAATACAGGCATATGATAAAAAATGGAATAATAAAAATTACCAATATAAAAACATCAATATAGAAGATTCAGGAAAATGACTGATTTCATAGATCATTATAAAGATTACTTTTAAACAGAATATGAATTTACTCATTTTACAAAAATTTCAGGTAACAAATAGAAAAGCACAGAACTTAAACTTATCTATTTTTAGTTTATATACAATTAAATCGTTAATTAATTTTAAGTTAGATTCAATTTTATATATTTAAATATATTTTAATCTAGTTTCAAAAAGATAATCGCTATCTTGCTCCAGTTTTTGTGTTCATCATACTAATGAAAACTACGAATATATTCGATTGGTTTTGGACCGTTTATTCTATGAAATGCATAAATAGAAAGCTTTCTGTGACCTTAACATGTTACAAATGTTATAAAGGAAGAAAATTTTGTAGAAGCATGAAGCGACAATGAGCTTACTGCCTATTTAATTCATATGTCAATGCAAAATATCAGAAGGATTGGTCAATGATACAAATTGTTGTTCTAAACCAATGTGGAGTCTACAATATACTGTTAGGGTAACAATCGGAAAATATTCTTCCGATGCTGTTGAAACAATTGGTAATATATATATATGAGCAAGGAAGGTGATGGACTTAAAGCTTATAGACATATTTCCAAGAGTTTCTATGTAGACACTTTATT
Source organism: Hofstenia miamia (assembly GCA_900660155.1). Lineage (NCBI taxonomy): Eukaryota > Metazoa > Xenacoelomorpha > Acoela > Hofsteniidae > Hofstenia > Hofstenia miamia. The sequence goes on along the minus strand of CABFPE010000147.1, from coordinate 678,492 downwards.
GTAGAATGTTTGTGAGAACACACATCGATAAAATTGTATTCATAAAGTGACTCGATTCAAAGAAAAGAATAACATTTGAATTCATTGTCTCCGTTTTTCGAGCTGTAGCTCCTCAAATTGATGCAACTGCATTAATGAAGATGATTGCATTTTGCAGCAAGCAATCACTATTGTGTTTATGATCAACATGACGAAAAAGATACAATGGCAAGAGTCAAATTATTATGATTTCCGATTATATTTGATTAAATATGGAATAGATTTGTCGTCTTTTGTATATTTAACGTTTTAGTCAATATTTTCACAAATAAAAGCTAATGATAGAATTACAAACATTTGCACTAAGAAATCGAAATTACAGGAACCAGCATGAATTTTAATAAACGGATTTCAGATCTGTAATTGATAGAAAAATATTTAATAAAATACAGTATGCTTAAAATCTACGAACAGGTTTAGGGTAATTCTAAAGTATGTTAATTAAAACACATGCAATTTCCTTTTTAAAATCTACAAATCAAAGTTCGATAAGTGTTAATAGTAACAACAATTTTCTATATATATATATATATACAACAACATTGTATATATATATATATATNTTAATTAAAACACATGCAATTTCCTTTTTAAAATCTACAAATCAAAGTTCGATAAGTGTTAATAGTAACAACAACATTGTATATATATATATATATATATATATATATATGTAAATGTGGATACCGAAAACGTAGACTAGAGAAGAGCCGATGTCTCTGCCTACTAGTGGAGATAGAATAAAATTTGGAGTTTTTGCCTTTACTGATGAGATAAAATAATATATATCTACATTCAGTTTCGAAGGCTGTGGGTATATTGAAAGACATCTTTCTATATCAGGACATTAACACACCACCTCCACAGCATAGAACATAATTAACTGAACTCTAGAAAATGCAAATAAACTTTCTATGAAAATTGCTTTTTTAAATATATATATGATATTCTTCATCATTATCAAAACGTAATCATTAGAGCGATAGCAAAATTTTAACACGTTAAAAGCTATATTACACAGGGAAAGCCTAGCGGAAGTTTTACAGAAGCATTTTCACTGGAACATTTAAGGAGTTGCTTCTGCTTGTTACAAAGAGCAATATATGCATAGTACAGTCATTGACTGAAAATGATAAATTACACTCCCTAAAATCACGATCTAGCTCTAATTTCTAATGTTCAATCATTTGAAAAAAATCTTATGAGATAAATACTTCTCGTACAAAGAATAGCTTCGTAGTTTATCGAGGAATTTTTCAATGTATTCTTGAAGAAAAGCTTTCCAGCTCACAGTTTGCTAGCAAAAGTACATGGACGTGGATGGAAATTACACTGAGAAATTAGTTTTATGTTGGCTACCTGTTATATTCGCAAAATTGTGAGTTTTGTATAAGTATTTCTATATTAGTAGTACACTGTATTTTCTAATAATGAAAATCACATAATCATCCAAACGGCTTATTTGAATCAAGTTTAAATATTGTATTCAAAAACAGAAATGGTGAAATTGCGTTAGAATGAGAAAATAGTCAATAAGTTTTAAAATAGGAAATGAAAGTACTCACAAGAAAAGCTTTATGAAATACTCTAATATTAAGTTTGTAAATTTGTTCATGGAATATGAAATATAATAAATGGCTCTTATGTTCAAGATATATTTTTCATTATAACCTAAGAAGTTATACAAGAAGAAAATTGTAAAATACCATGGTCTCCAATCTTTTGGAAGAGGAGCGCACAAACCTTCACGAGCAATCCACAATAATTCGTCTTCTTTTTTAACATCAATACCCAGTGTTTCGGCATATTCAATAATTTCTAGAAAAATAACGTATGAAAAGAAAATTAAACAAAATCACCTTCTCGTGAGGGCATATAGTGTTCATCAAGTTCTTCTTCAAGGACAGTCTGTCCATTAAAATTGGCACCAGCATATATCTCCGTCATTACGATCTACATGAGGCTAAACATTGAAATAATACAAATTTATATATATTGCCATTTTCATATTGATTTTAAATTAATGGACGCACTCTACTTTTCTTAGCAAAATCTATCTATTCAGGTAGTTGTGAGACAAGCATGAAACATAAATATAAAACGGTAATTTTACAAAAATTACAACTTCGTAAACTTAAGTAAGAACAGTATTAACAATGTCTACATCCCTTATTCTTGGATAATGCCTGTAATACTCAAACAAAAATTAAAGTTGAAATCATTCGATTTTGTTTCTTTTATCCATGTCTTCTATATCTGTACATCTGTGTCAAAATTTCAGATTTCATTAATTAAGTAGTTCACTGGTATCGTTTTAAAAATAGATCAAAAGTAGTTTACTAGCTAGTTGTCTTGAAGTTGACAGTTTAAGAATATTATTGTGATGTTTATGTTCAAATTATTCCAAAAGGGATCATGCCAGAATTTTTGCTGTGTTGCTGGGCTACTCTCAAAAATATTATTGATGATTGTTTATTCAAACAGGGGTGAAGCTGAGTGAAATTGAAAATTATTGAAAATTGAATAGTCCTAAAAAAGTAAAATATTATAATAAATGTAATAATATTTATTGTTATTACACATATTAATTAGATTTCAGTCATGCCGGCGGCTAATCGATCGCTTGCTGATTTACAGAATCTGTCAGACGCCCAACTGGCTTCGGTGGTTGGTACTTTAAAAAAAGATAAAATCATCTCCCTCCTTCGCCAAGCTGTCACATCCCTGCCAAGTTCAGACCAATCTTCCAACGTCAACCCTTCCAATTTTGTCTTGTCATCTCTGTCAGACTCCCTTGCTAAGCTCACCTCCGATGTTTCGTCCATGAATTCTCAAATGTTCTCCTACAGTGCTTCTGCACCACGTACCATTACTAATCGTCCTAATTATCCTGCCCCAAGTTCTGCTCCCTCTCCTGTCCCGCCACTTGCCCCTGATCAGTCTGGTCCACCGCCTACTCACCGCAATCATCGCCCTCGTCCCGTCCTTGGTACTAGTTCTTCCTGTCAACTGCCTGCTGTTCCGATTAGTTTTCGTCCTCAACTTCCTCGCAAAACTCTGATTCCTCCTTTATGCTCGCAGTCTTGTCTCTTAAAAGCGTCGTCTCAGTTTTTAAAACTTCTTGCAGTCTCCTGTTGACTTCATTTTCATTACTGAAACCTGGCTTGATCCTTCTCTTGATGACAGTGCATCGCCCTAACATTGACATCCATCCCCTCTCTCCTTTGAGTCTTTTTCCCTTGATTTTCGTTGCGGTTATGCTGTTGTTCTCAGTGATAACATTGTTTCTCTTCTCTGTGTTTTAACCCTCCTTCCAGCAGTCCTTTGCGTATTCCCCTAGCTGATTTTTCACCCATGCTTGAGTACTTTCATGATCAGTCTATAACTCTATCTCTAGCCAACTTGGATTTCCTACTCCTCATATCCTCATCTGTGTTGACTTCAAACCTTCCTAATATTTGTTGGAATAATGACGGCTCTGAATCCACTGTTCTGGATCTTGTTGCTTCTTACTCTCTTGAAGAACTGGTATTTTCTCCTACTTCCTACTCCTCCCTCATTGACTTGGTTTTCTGCTCTTGCACGGATCGTATTTTTTTACACCTCTGTTGTCCCTGTTCCGGTTAAACTGTCTGATCACTCATTTGTTCACTTCAGCCTGTCTGTCAATTCTATTACCCCATCTGCTTGTCCTGCCACTCCTCAATATGCTCGACCTAACAGTGACTTTGTATCTCTAAATGCTGCTCTCTCTTCTTCATTCCCCATTTTTAATGACTTTCTCTGCTGATGACTGGTACACCTTCCTTCACCAAGTTATTTCATCCTTTGTTCCCCGTCGTCGGAAAAAGCGTATTTCTCTCCCTTTCTATTTCTCATCCCTTACTCCTTGAATAAACTCCAATCTTTCAAACGCCGTTACAGTCCTTCCGATTCTTCGAAACTCTCTTCTTTTACAGAAGACGTCATCAACTTCATGGAACCCGACAAAATCTCTCGGTTGTCCAGCTTTTCATCTGGATTTCTTCAAGACTCTTATGCTTTCTTGAGTTCCCTGCATTCCAAACCTGATCTCCCCAGCTTGAATTGGAACCGTGCTCACTCGGATCTCCCTCCCCACTGATTCGACTATGTGACATGTGACATGGTCTTCAACGCCCATGATATTTCCTTCATGCTTAAGTCTTGCAAGTTGTCTGGTCCTTGCTATCCTGATGGCGTCCCATCCTTTGTAATCCACGAAACTTCCTCAACTCTTTCCATCCATTTAAAGCATCTCTTCTCCTACATTTGCTCCTCTAAGCATTTTCCACCTTGCTGGAAAACATCTTGGATCTCTCCACTATTAAAATCAAAACAGCTTCCCTCCTCTCAAGTCACTTCTTATCGTCAAATAGCTATTCTTTCTCGGCTGTCAATCATCTTTGAGAGTCTTGTCTTTCGTTGTGTTCCCTAAAATTCGTCACCTCTTCTCGGTTGCTTCTTAAATCTGTCAATTCATAATCTTATGGCTGTCAGAATTTATCTTACAGATGTCAGAAAAAGACGTAACTATGGAAATCACTTTTATCCAACAACATTAATCACAAAGCATTATCAATATGGTAAATAGTAAAATACTTAAAAATATTAAAATAGCTTTTGAAGTTTAAGTAATTGATTAATATGAAACCTTTGAAAAATTTAGGAAATTATATATGTAGGAAGCAAGCGAAATGTTATTTTAATGCCTTTTTCATATAGTTACTATTTTAAACAGATGTCTCTTAAGCAATGTCCCAATTATGCTCATTTTAAACAAACACGACTTTTTCTGACAGTTGTAAGATAAATTTTGACAGTCATTAGATTATGAATTGACAGATTTACGAACCAACCCCTCTTTCCGCATCTCACCATGGTAACCTTTCTGTGTCGTCCTACCATCACTAACTTGCTCACTTTGATTGAAAACTGCTATTTCCACTCTGATCGTAATGATCCTAGTTGCATTATCGTTCTTGACATTTCTCAAGCTTTTGATTGGCTCCCTCATTCTATCCTTTTTGCTGATGCTGATTTCATCGAACTCTTTCAGTTTTATCTGTCCAATCGTCGTCAGTGCTTCAAAATTATCTTGTCTATTTCTTTTCCTGCTCTTGTCTCTAGTGGTGCTCCTCAAGGGTCCGTGTTTGCTGTTCTCTTCTTCCTTGTTGCTATCAACGACGTCCCTCAGTCTTTCCTCAACTCATCCTGTCTACTGTACGTTGATGACACTGGGATTTTAAACTTTAGTAGGTCTTTTGCCTCCAATATTACCTCTGATCTTGAGCTTTTGTCTACTTGGTCTCCTGTTAACCAGCTTGATTTTAGCCCAACCAAGACATGTCGTGGTTCCCTTTAATTCCACATCTGCTGTGAAACGCTCTTCGTTCAAATCCATTTGTCGTACCAATCTTCTCTATGCTTCTCCCCGTTCCTTGCCTTCCCGTTCCTTGTTCCAGTCTATGGAACGTTTCCAGAAGCGTGCCTTCAAATGGATTTCTCCCTTGCTATACAAAGACGCCCTTCTCAAATTCTCCACTCTCCCACTCTCACTCTACTTCCATGCCTGCGATCTCCTGTTCAATCGACTGCTCACTCGCAAATTGGATCTTGATCTTTTTGATTTCATTAAGTTCTCTAATTCGCGGTTTTCTCGCTCTGATGATGTCACCTTCTCCATTTTTCGTCCCAAAAAACATCGCACCCTTCACTTTTTTTTCAATCGTGCTTGTACTGCTGCTAATTACATCTTGACTCTCAACTCTCCAACAGCGATTGATTTCTTTCCCCCGCCGCCGAGCTTCACGAAATCTTTGATGTCTTTCCTCTTTGCTGAGCCCTTCTCCAACTTTCCTACTCTTCCACCTGCTCCTATTTCATCTCCTGCGACTATCCTCACTGCCGTAAAACTTGACTTGTTTTTATTTTTTTTTGTAGTGTATGCCTTCAGCGGCTAAATAAAGTCATTCATTATTATTATTATTATTATAAATTATAAAATATATTTTCCTACAATTTCATTGACCGGATTTTTTTATAAATTTTGACAGAAAATTGACCGCTCTTTGAGCGATGCCCGATCGATATTTCCAAGTATGATGGTACTTGAAAAAATGGATGCTAGGCCCTTGAAGAATAAGCAGTACAGATGGAAATGACAGTAAAGCAAAAAGGAAAGCAGTTGTCTGACAGCAAATAAAGGTTAGTGGGCTTAGCAATACAATATTTTCGATAATAATACTCTTAGTCTTTCCATTGTGAGTGACATAAAATTGGTATATTCATATGAACTCACAAAAATTTGTCATCCTTGAAAAATTTGACAATATATATTTGCAAAAAATATATAATTTTACCATAAATATTTCTATAGAAGTTTATTGAACATCGCTCAATTGCACATGGAGGAAGAGTAAAATGAACTGTTAAAACTATTTCTAAGCATATGTAATGATAAAGTAGGTAACCATTAAGTGACCAATAAATCAGCCAAAATGTAATTACTTCAAAAATAACATTCAGGAACTTTGCTTAAACAATACAAAATTCACATCAGGCATAATATAAATGAAACAAATTATTGGTTGAAATTAATCAAATTGCATTTGTCAACGTTAATGAGCAACATAGACAGTTACCGACATATTTTCACACCTAAAAATTCGTCTTCTTTGCAAAACACGTAATATAAGACAAACGAATAGATTCTTAAATGTAACTCCAGAATAATTAACTTAACTCGCTCTATTGGCAAATAGCATTTATTTTAACAATTATAGCGATTTTTTCTGAGTTTCTTGCATTTATTATTGCTAAAACTACTGCGCGTTCGTCCATTTTTTAAGGAATACATATTTCTAGGAATTGCGCTTTTATACCTTTATTTATATACGAATAATGCAGCAATTTCGTGACAGAACAAAGTTTACTCTTCCTCTAATTTTGTGCTTAAATTAATTTCAAAACATTAAGTCAAAAAAAGTATAAATTATTTTTGCCCTGAGGTTACCGCATAATAGCTTCAGTAGATAACAGTTATTGTGAGTCAATGTCAGGATATGGGTTCGTGATAGTTCTAAATAGTAATCCAAATAAAATTACTGAGTAATCTGAATACTTCACTATAGATAAACCAATAACGACGTTGTTGACATTAACATAATCTTGCAATTGCAAGGAACAAAAATTTTAGATTGATATGAAAATTTAACTTCTACTTACTTAAAATTGACAGTAGATATTATAAATATAAACTGCACAACTGATTTTCATCATGTTGCAACATTCAAAATACAATAATTTGATTCATATGAGTCTACAAAAATGAAGCACTAATAACGCAAAATTTACAAAATTTCTGAATGATACATGGAAAAATTAAATAGTTTGAAAACGAGCATTTCATTCATCTTAGATTAAGCACAGTAAACGTAAATATGTTGCATAGCAATTAAATCTTTGAATTTGGTTATAATTTCATATTAAGCAATCTCAAAGAAAATGTAAACAAATATTAAAATTATCTTATACCAGAGCAAAGTTAGTGACCACTAAATTCTGGTTGCTTGTCTAAATTTCTAAAAAGGTTTACAGAATAATCGCCCAAACAATTTTGCAACTGAGAAAACTCGCAACACTTAACTTTTCGCCACACTGAATATTTCGCCAGAAACATAATATGCCACAAGAAAACTTCGCCACTATTAACATCATAAACCTAAACCCTGGAAACTACGCCTAAATTTTACAATATTTTATAGACCTAAACTCTTACCCAAGTCACAAATTGACGTTTCATAGACCTAAGCACTAGAACATAAAAAAATGTTGTGGCGAAACCTCTCATGAGGAAAGTTCTCCCACTGTGGTGAAAATTCTCATGTGGCTAAAAATATTTGTGGCAAATTCTTTTGCGGCAAGTTTTCTGCAAGAGTCTAAATATATTCTAAGTAAATCATTCAAATTAAAATAGACTTGTATATGATTTTATATAATCATGGCAAAAATTTCAAGAAGTACAACTATACTACTAATTAGAGATAGAAACAATGAAGATTAAGTGTTATGCATTGAATTGTTATTAAATACATTTCGCAGTTTATGAAGAACTTAAAATTTTAATAAATTAGCTATTTAATACAATACATTTACTAGGGATTGTTTCTAGTTACTATTCTAATGATATCATTTGTATTGAAACTTAATCCTAGTCCTTCACCTAATCATAAGAAAGATTTTCAATTTCATTAACTCAAAATTTAATGAAAACTTTCACAATTAGCATCTTTTGAAATTTGTGGATTTCAAAATTTTTGGACAACACCATGGTGAAATTATCCAAAAATTTGAGCCAGTTCTTAAAATTTCTTATATTTTTCATTTTTTCACATTTGTATTAATCATATTAAAGGTTTTGACTTAATTCTTATATCTAAATACATGATTTGTGAAAATATTTAAAAGATATAATTTCAAAAAATAGAGATTGAGATGCTTTCAAAAAATTTGAAATTTATAAATATTTTTCTCCTTGCATCATTTTTCATTAGTGAAATTCTCAAAAAATTTCACCAATTTGTAAATTTATAGGATTATTATGTACACTTTTTATCAAATTTTATTACCTGATTTGATTGATGCCATAAAATTTTTCAAGTATTTCAAATGATGGAGATTCAAAATATGTATATATTTCACAAAATTTAATTGCAAAAACTCATTAATGCTTAACTTCTATTTTAAGAATAGAGGAATAATCAATTATTTTAATTGTAGGTTTCTAAATAAATCACAAATACAAATTTTCTATTCTAAGACTCAGAATTCTTTGCAAATTTGAAAAACCTGAGAATTTCATCAAAAAATATTAAACATCACAGCATGAAGGTTCATGTTCAGATCAATTATCCTAAAATTTACTAAAGCATTCAGGTGTTGCCTTATTCTGATACAAAATATGATGAAATTTCTCAGAAAATTCATGCCTTTATTCAAATTTATAATTATTATAAACTTAAAATACATAAGCAAAATTCTCTTTAATAATTACACATTACATTTAGAATATTTCAGTATAGTTAATAATAAAGAACTTTTTAAATTTCTTAATCTTCAGGATTGTTCATTTAATGCCAACCATTTGTTGTAAATGCAACTACAAAATTTAGTAATTCAATGTGCCAATATTCAGGGAAGCCTAGTTACAGCTTGTTGTACAGTGCATTACTATTCCTGATGACAGTGGTGCAACTTCCTCCTACATGTGCATAATTGTAGTTAACAAACAAAATTGTGAAACTTTGACTTTTAACCTGTCAGGAGGAATGTTGTAGAGCCAAGAGGATTTGAAAATGTAGTTGATTTTTGTTACCCAATGATTAATATCCCCCAATATTATTGAGATAAAATAGTAGGTAATATATTGCAATTTTTGACATAAATTAACATTGTGAATAGTTGTTAGAATACATTGATCTTTTCTATTATTAATTACTTAGTTAACTAAATTTGTTAACATTGGTTCTGTTACCCAGAAGTTTCTGAGTTATGCATGCATTCATATTAACCCAGATAACAATTTTGGTTGTTTTTATGTTGTTTATGGTTGTTTCATACTTTTGGTTGTTGCAGCAACCATTAACATCATAATTACAACCATTAATACTAATTTGAGCAACTAAAAATGTGATAATTTAAGATTCAAGCAGATGCTTGCAAATAGAACTCACTTCATCATTTTGATTACTAGATCATTTTTATATAAAGAACGGAATTGCAAAAAGCTTTTTTGAAATATTAAATTTGTGAAAAATTATAATATACTTGGTAAGC
>CABFPE010000147.1:621690-634561 GCA_900660155.1 Hofstenia miamia | reverse complement strand
ATATATATATATATATATTGACCCCATCTTTGTCAAAAATGAGAGAATAAAATTTTATCGTAAAGTTGGTGTACATAATTTTTTACTAGAAAAATGCATGTTGTTGGAAGGATTTATATTTTGAAACAGATGTCTTTTTTGAGAAACATGTTTTCCATATTAATATATTTATGAAAGTTGTGTCAGGACTGGGATACCTATATTTCTTATTAAGTAGGTAACGGTATGCTTTGAGAAAGACGTGTATTTAGTCTTGACATATTTGCAAAAATTATGATATAAAATAAAACAGGCCTTTAATGTATTTAACTTAATATATGAATTATTATAAAATAAAAAAACGGGATCTTAAAAATATATTCTAAAAGCTGCTTGGGATCATCAATTGTAAATGTTGTAATTACTGAAAATTGGAAGACGAAAAATCATTTAAATTTATTTGATTACGACTTTAGCTATGTATAAACATTGGGATAGAATTTCATAAATATTTTGAAATTCGCAGTTTAGGCTACATTATTACCATATAGGTGGGAAAAGTATTGGTCAAGAGTGTTGGAGCCATGCCGTGGCTTTACTTGCCATGCTCGTGACATGGCCGCCTACACATTTTATTGAAATTTTTGCGCCGATTCGGTGCTCGTGCCCACACGAAAATACGAATAAAATATATTTATTTTGATTTTCTAAATCTATTAATTTGCACAATAAAATAATGACAAATTTTTTTTCTTTAATAATTTGCTAAGCTATTATCAAACAATTTGCGCCAAAAACATGTGATTTATACAGGCTTAAAAGCCTAAGATGCCTTTTACATTCAACGAAACATATAGATTTTAGTGCCTTGTCAAGGTCGTTTTTGAAAATTTTTTAAATTTCCTGCTGTGCCGTGCCGTGCCGAGCTCGTGCCTAGCTGCGTCTTTTCGTGCACTGCTCGTACCGAAAAATCAAGGTAAGCTCCAACACTGTTGATCAACAACACTAGTTTTACTTCTAATGAACATTAAATTTTCTGTTTCACTTACTCACTAAACTTGGAGGCACGATTACGGTTAGGATAGGATGAAATGCATAATTTCTTAATGCTATTATATTACATATAAATTTATATATATATATAGGTTGAAAACAGGGTGGGAATTATAACTTGTCGTCTTGTGTACGCCTTTGATTGAAATCTATTCACTATTAGCCGTGAAGTTGATGAAAATGGGTTATTTATTATTTACAAAAAAGTTTTAAATTTCAAAATGCTTCTTACATTATATATTTTATTGAATTTTTTCTTGGCTATTTCCTTATTGGGATTTATTATTTTAGACATTTTTTAAAATATGCTTTGGATAAATCACACATTATTAATCTTTTATAAGTATATACCAAGGCCTACTGGTATAGACTTAAAAATTCATCATATTCAAATCAATGTATGAGATTTTACATTAAAAATATCTAAAAAAAATTAAACTCTTAAATGACTTAAACATTGTAAAATGGCAATTTTGATAATTGTAGTGCTGAATGAGAAAACATTAACATGTCGAATACCTCCCTAGCAATATTCAGCAATATACCACTTTGTGATTTGTGGCATTTTGGAAAAAGTTTTCTGAATACAAATTATGACAAAGCAGCCACTTATAATTACAAGATGTCTTTGTCAAAGAATTGCCCTGTAGTAAAACATGAAAGTACAAAATAAGCAATCTTGCATATAGAAATGCGATCCTTTTCCATTTGCTTTTTATTTCCATAACTATTTTTAAAACATTACCACAGTTTTCATATTTTCACATGTTTCTATAAATGTTAGTACTCGTGGTTAGGGTTATGTGAGACTATAATAATACTAGGTTCAGTCCCGATTGAATTTGAATCATTTCAATCACCTGAAGTGTTCCTATCTGATATTCCTATTAGCACCACAGTACTGGAAACATTATTAGTAAAATTCTGAAATCCGTGGTTCTAGATTCTTCTTTTTTAGTCCAAGCCTCATATTAGTCCCAGTCTCATTAAATTTAAAAATCAAATTAATAACTACCTTCATAAACAATACATCCCTAAAATAGGTTCTACATCATGGAAAGGATTCCAGTTTTTATAAAAGATATCATTAATTAGCAATAAGCTGGGTAAACGGATATTTCTGTATCCATGTTTTTGTTATTATGTTTTTATAGTTTTGTGTATTTTATGTTGTTATTGACGCATTAAGTGTAGTATTAGCAGCTTTTGTTGAGGTGTATAATTATGCCAATGTACTACATTTAATAAGAAATTATATTCTATTCTATTAAATTCAATTGTACTGAGTGGTTTCTTAGAACCTCACTAGTGGTTTGTCAAATTGACTATGATGTGAACAGAAATTACAGTTCAGTTCACACAAATGAAATAATTTGTTTGGTTAAAACTGCTAAGGTACACATAGTAGAATTTGTAATACCTTTGACTCTGACTTCAATCAAAGCTATTTCAATTTCATTCTAGTAATTATATTTATATTTCAGTTCCAGTCCTGTTTAAAATCGAATTAAAGTTAAATATGTGTGGAAAAATTCATATAGTAAGCTCATATATGCATTACAAAGTTTCTGTAGATAATAATATTATTTGTGGTGTAATTAAATTATGTATGCACACACAGGGTTGGAAGCAGATCTAGCAACAAATTTTATATGTGACAAATGGGTTCAGTCTTTAAAATATTTGAAATTATGGACGCCAATTTATGTAGGAAACTAAAATAGCTTACAATGAACTAGTATATTATTTAACCAATTTCATTTGATATTAAACAAATTTTTTCATTGTTGTCATTCTGATTTGTATGATTCAGAATAATTTTGGTAATTTTAATGCACTTCATGACTTTTCCTAAAAAAATATTTTAATTTTCAATAGTGCTTACAATGGTTTTGTTGAAATTGCTTTTCCAAAAATTTCCACTAAATTTCCAATATCAAGATAAAATAAATACCTATTTATCTGTTTTTAAAAAAAACACTGTGTTTATCACATAATGGAACAAATTATGCTAAAGATTGAAACTAGACATATACATGAATTTGATTCTCAAAACCAGACTTTTATATGAACTGATTCTACAAATAAGTTATTACAACCTTATGATTTTGATGCATTGGTGATGAAGTAATTCATAGGATTCATGAAAATGTTGGAAGCAGTTGAAAATTTTGTATGAGTCAATCAAAAGAAAATCTTCATTATGTAAACCAAATCCACTAGTAGATATAAGTTATCCTCATACTTGCTTTTCAAGACAAGATGGAGTTAATTTGCTCAAGTTCAAGTATTCTTTTTTCAAGATATAGAAAATTCTCAGTTCAATAGTGTTTTTCAAGATTTTGAAATATTTTGTGTATCTTATGTATCTTATTTGGAATTGAAAATGAAAAATAAACTTAAAATTATTGGATTTTTACAATATTTTCAAGTGGATATTATCAAGTTCAATCAAGTTCAATTTAATGTGTTATCTCCTCTGAGATCAAGTTTCTCTAACTCATCAAATTTTGAATTTTAATATTATGAAAACTTGAGAACCCTGCTGCCAGATAATGAATTCTTAAGACAATATCTAAAGGGTGTGCACAAATATTTATTAGGAGCAAATTAGGCAAATTTTAGAAATCTTCTTGAGATACACTAAATCAGGAAGAGTGATCATTCCATTATATTAGCATCAGTTACAGAGTTTTCTCATGATTTGTTGGTGTTACATTATTTTATTGGTAATACTAAAACTTACAATTTTTTTTTACAGTGATAATGTGGTAACTCTGAAGACTGTTTACAAGTGGTATGACTAATTTAAAAACAGAAATGAGTCTGTTGAAGACAAGCAGCATGTGGGATGTCCAGTAACCTCAAAAACAGATGAAAATGTGCAAAAAGTGGAAACAATGGTTTGTTAAATCAGGTGAATGATTATTTGAGAACATTCTGAAGACCTTAACATCTCATATGGCTCTGTTCAATGATGAGTTGCAAATGAGACAAGTGAGTGAGAAATTTGTTCCCAGACTTTTGAGTGATGAACAGAAGAATAATCGTGTGTCAGTTTGCACAGAGTTGAAGGATTGTCTTCATGCAGATTTGGAATTCATGGCCAAGATTGTAACTGGAGATGAAAGTTGGGTCTATGGCTATGACCCTGAGACCAAAATGCAGAGTTCTCAATGGAAAACCAGTTCATCAGTCAAAATCCAACATCAAGGTCATACTCAGTATTTTTTTCAATAGTGAGGACATGTGTGATCTGAGTTTGTTCCAAGGGGAACAACTGTAAACTCTGAATTTTATAATGGCATACTGCAATGTTTGTGAAATGACATACAAAGAAAGTAACCACAAAAAAGGGCCAATGGCTTCCTTCTTCATCACAACAACATGCCATGTCATACCTTGCTTCTCATTCAAGAGTTTTTGGCTGAAAAAAGTTTTCCTGTCTTTCCACATCTGCCATACTCACTGGGTTTAGCACCATGCAACTTCTGGCTGTTCCCAAAAATTAAAACTGTGCTTAAAGGAAAACGTTTTGACACTATTGCTGACATTGAGAGGGCCATGGCAGAGCAACTGAAAGCCCTCCTGAAAGATGCCTTCCAGAAATGCTTCCAGTCATGGAGTCAACATTGGGATAAGTGCATTGCTAGCCAAGGACAGTACTTGGAAGGAGATTAAATCAAATTCTATGTAAGCTTATTACTTTTTTAATAAAAAATTATTCACTGTATTTTTTTTTCACACCTCATATATTTATTATTTCTTGGTTATTTGTAGCATTTAATGTTTGTTTTTAGATGAAAATTTTCTATCAATGATTTTGCAAATTATATATACAAGTTACTAGTAAAACATTGTGAAATCAAGATAGCAGAAGCCATATGTATTATGTCAACCAAGAAAACCTTAATAAATAAACAAAGACATCAATCAAATTTAAACATTTATTAAAGATCAAAAACATTTAATGAAAAAAGAATTAGGGAACATGGCTACAAATGCTTGCAGATGGCAACAAAGTTTGTTGAAACATGTTGTGATAAAAGCAATAAAAATTTTCATAAAAATATTCAAAGTCTTAAGATTATAACCAGTATATATATATATATATATATATATATAAATATTCATAATATACATTATGTGGTATGTAACTTATATAAGTGGGGTTAATGAATCAAACAACAGATCATGTAATTACTAACAGTGCTTGCACATAGCAGAAGATATACATGTGTCAATAATGATTTTTATATCCTAGCCTTTATTGCTGAAGTAATTCAGCATGGCATAGAATGACATAAAACTTGATATTTTCATTCTTGGCACACATTTGAAGATACCTTGGTTGCTCACAAGTGCATGTTGATTTAGCTTCATTTTATCAATTGCAAATAGTTGTTCTATTGAGTTAGCATATGGAGATTTTGTGGGCACTCATACTTGATCATGTTTTCCTTAATAAGTTGGCTGACATGACATGGTTCATTATCATGCTAAAAAAGCTGGTTGTTGATGAGAATCCCCCTGGAAGTTGCTGAATACTATTTTCATCAATAATATTATTGACATAGCATTCAAAGATTTAATCCCCTTTGCTATGATACCAAAAGTATGACCAAATCACATTCATGCTATGACTTCTAGTCAGAATGTCGTAGAAAGAGGCTAAGCAGTGCCCATCAGCAATGTGCATGCATCATTGGCAACTATCTATGATTTCTACTGTTGTTTCATCAGTATATAGTACATTGCACCATTGTCCTGTAGTCCATAATTAATGCTTTCAAACCTATGTCAACCACTTTGCTGCTTGTGCATATATTATCATTCGTCTTTTATAGGCTTTTACACACTTTATTTCTGCTTTAGTAAAACTCAAAGAAACATTTCACAAGCTGCAATAATCACCAATCATCAATGTGTTCTTTTATGACCTGTTTACTTGCAAAAAGCCTTTTCAGGGCCAAGTTTTAGAGATAGTGAAGATCACATTCATCCATTTTGCTTAGGCAACCACAGTTTCCATTATTTCAGCCATGTTGTTGTTCCTTTTTATTGTCCACACCACAGTAGAATGGCTGGTGCTCAAATATCCATCTATTTGAAAAGCTGTTTTGCTAGAATTTTGGTAAAATATTATTGTTAATAACTGCACAGTATCATTATTTGAGATAAAAAATTTGCAATGTTGTCACCATTAAATTTAAAAAATATTGATTTCTGTATGGGATACAATGATGAACACAGAACAAACACTTGAACATACAAATGTGCTAGGGAGCATAATATTGTAACATAAGTACTGGTTGTTTATCAGCCAGAGCAAGTATTTTCAACTCAAGCTTGTTGTTTGTAAATATGTTTTTAACTCACTGTATATAAAACCTAGAGTATATGGCTGGATGGTGCTTGTGTTCCATAGAATTTATGTTTTGGAAAAATGTAAACTTGTTTTTCTATATTAAAGCAATAATGCTTTTTGCCATTTATTATAACCATATTTGAAGGTCTCACACATTATTGACTTAAGGCTGTAGTAAGCTTTTTTTAATATTAAGATGTAAATTTTGAAGTTTATGAAAAATATTACTGTAAAGTTATTCAAAGTCAAATGCAGTTTTGATTTCCTATTCCCATTTCACTATGAAGTTATACTTCCCAGTGAAACAGCTTTCTGTTTTCCTTATAAACTTGGTATTTTCTTAATTTATTATTATACAATTGGGAAATTATAGTATCATAAATAATTATTTTAGTATGCAAAATGTTACCCTGTATTAACTGAGTAAATCCAAAAGCAAAATAATCTAGAAAATACAAAGAAAACAGCGAGTTGGCATGGGGTGGCATGTAACATCAGTACTGGTTGTTTATTACCAGAACACGTGCTTTCAAATCAAGCTTATTATTTGTTACAGTTTTAGCCATGTTCTATTTGCAAGCTGATATATATGTATTCCAGTGATGTTACAACATATACTTAAAGCCAAATATGCATTTGAACTTTACTGCAAACTTTTGTCAATTGACTGTATATATGATTAGTCAATATTTATTACATATATTATATTATTTTAAATATTTTGTTATATTTTAAATTACTATAGAGTATTTTCCCATGAGTTCTTACATGAAGAGGTGAGCATTCCTGTTTTATGCTATTATAATTTAGGATGAAGTTTCAATTTTGAGAGATACTCAAGAACTTATTTTTATGGCATGTGACTTTTTATGCAATTTTAGAATTAAATAATTTTGATTTCCTAAATGTGCATAAACATTACAATGTTCTTAGAAAAATATATATCTTTCTTGAATGACTAGCTTCAATTTAAAATACTATTTTACCTATATACAAACGTCGCTTTTGGGAAAAATGTTTAGACAAAATTATATTTATTCCAAGTAACAGAGCAACGCTTTTCAACCTGTTGGGTATGATATATTATATTTAGCTTTGATTTTATTTTTTGATAATTAAAAAATTGCAATACTCGTTCTTGTAGTATAATAGGTAAGTGATGGAGGAGCATCGAATTATTTATTTTCTTTATTGATATTAATTATACATTGAATTTTGACATATTCCCCAACTATCTCTTTTCATGCAAGTGAAAATAATCAACATTGCACGTTAGAGTAAGGTGTCGCTTATTAATAAAAATGACGTTTTCTAGAAGTGAATCTGTCAAGTATTAGTTGAAACCCTTCCAAAGAAATTGTTAATTCTAAGCTGTGCTTTCGCTGATTTGCAACCATTTTCGTTGGCTATTGTGTTTTCAAAAAATTCATAAATGATTACTTTCCGTAGGCACATTAAATTTGCCTTTAATTTTTTAATTTAAAATAACTGAAGTGCTTATGTCATAAAATGATTTAATTGAGCTTATTACCAGGGGCGGATAGAGGGGTAGAGGATGTTCGGGAATACTCTGGTGGTTAATTCGTGACAATGCCCATAATTTAGCTCCATGTATTCAGAACATTTTCAATAGATGTTTATCAAATACTTTCCTAGCTGTCTAAAGATTACCAAAAAATTATACCACTGCCTAAGAAGAATCATCTGAAAGCAATAGGAGATCTTCGCCCTGTGTTCAGGTACTCCCATTATATCTCGTCTGTTTGAACGTATGATCTATGACAAATACATTTCGGAGCCCTTTAATCGTTCCCTAAAGTCTAACCAATTTGGATTTAGAAAGAAATCGACATCTTCACTCCTCAAGGTTCTCCATATCTGTAAAGAATTCAACACTAAGGGATATGATTATTGCAGTTTATTTGCTTTAGATCTGACTAAGGCCCCCAGGCATTTGGTGATTGAAGCACTGTCTAAGATTCGTATACCTCGTGATATCGTAAATATTGTATCGACCTTCCTCGTTAATAGTGTGCAGTATTTTGAACACACAAATCCCACGTCAGAACGCCTTATTAGAAATTGCTGTGTCCCACAGGGAACTATTCTTGTTTCCACATTATTCAATTTACTATATGACAACCTTGATGGCCACTTGGTAAAATTTACAGACCACATAACGGTTCTAATCTGTGGCAAGTCTTATGATGCTGTTGCAAATAGTATAGCGTCAATCATAAAATGGTGTGAAAAGATCAATTTCTTGCTTAATAGCTCTAGGTCAGTAGAATTATTTATCAAATTTAACTCTGCTTTTTAACCTGGCGAAGTTCATGGTATTCCTTACATTCCGTCAGCATATCAAAGAACTAAACGATGGATTAAAGAGAACTCTCTTCTGAAGAAAATAAAAGGCTTGAATTATAATAGCCTAGATATTAACCTGTTATATAATTCATTCGTCAAAACTCCTATCAATTATGCAATAAATGTATGGGGAGGAGCGAACGTTACCTGTCTAGCAACTATTGACTAAATTCAGAAGAGAGTTGTGAATTTTAAAATCCTCCAGGAATATTCACTTGTTAGAAATATAATACAAGTAGCCGACAGAAAAGTATATCAGCAAATATGTTCTAACGGTGATCACTTACTCTATCATCCCATNTTGAACGTATGATCTATGACAAATACATTTCGGAGCCCTTTAATCGTTCCCTAAAGTCTAACCAATTTGGATTTAGAAAGAAATCGACATCTTCACTCCTCAAGGTTCTCCATATCTGTAAAGAATTCAACACTAAGGGATATGATTATTGCAGTTTATTTGCTTTAGATCTGACTAAGGCCCCCAGGCATTTGGTGATTGAAGCACTGTCTAAGATTCGTATACCTCGTGATATCGTAAATATTGTATCGACCTTCCTCGTTAATAGTGTGCCGACCTTCCTCGTTAATAGTGTGCAGTATTTTGAACACACAAATCCCACGTCAGAACGCCTTATTAGAAATTGCTGTGTCCCACAGGGAACTATTCTTGTTTCCACATTATTCAATTTACTATATGACAACCTTGATGGCCACTTGGTAAAATTTACAGACCACATAACGGTTCTAATCTGTGGCAAGTCTTATGATGCTGTTGCAAATAGTATAGCGTCAATCATAAAATGGTGTGAAAAGATCAATTTCTTGCTTAATAGCTCTAGGTCAGTAGAATTATTTATCAAATTTAACTCTGCTTTTTAACCTGGCGAAGTTCATGGTATTCCTTACATTCCGTCAGCATATCAAAGAACTAAACGATGGATTAAAGAGAACTCTCTTCTGAAGAAAATAAAAGGCTTGAATTATAATAGCCTAGATATTAACCTGTTATATAATTCATTCGTCAAAACTCCTATCAATTATGCAATAAATGTATGGGGAGGAGCGAACGTTACCTGTCTAGCAACTATTGACTAAATTCAGAAGAGAGTTGTGAATTTTAAAATCCTCCAGGAATATTCACTTGTTAGAAATATAATACAAGTAGCCGACAGAAAAGTATATCAGCAAATATGTTCTAACGGTGATCACTTACTCTATCATCCCATTCCCGCCAGTTCTTAAGAGAAAAAAATCCTCTTCTGACAGGCAAGCCAGAGGAGTATTTGCCAGACTTTTCCCTGACGTAATGCTGAGGATTTTCTAAGTTTTTCCGAATCAATTTATTTATTAGACATTCAACATATATTTTGTTCGAATGTAATTAAATATTGTTTCTGTTCTGTTCAAACAATTACAAACCAAATTCTTTTGTACCCAATATGGTACAATTCAATAATATGGGATGACTTCACCGTCATGCACCTTCTCCAAAACTACAAGAAACACTCTGAAACTTCATAACCCAGCATTTCATTGATTTTAGCAAGATTTTTGCATTTTGTATGTTTGCTTTTTTTAATTTTATCAAAATATTCAACCAAATTTGACGAATGGGCACACATTCATAATTTGTACTTTCATTAATCCTACCATTAAAAATGCACTAAAAATTTCTCATTTGAAATCAAATAATTTAAAATACATAATGTATTTTCGAGAAAATATTACACAAAAATACCGTTGTTTCTAAAAATTTTACACAATTACCCACTATCAATATTACTCCTTTGGGCTAAAAACAATGAAATAATTAAACTTTATAAAAAAATTCTGTTGGGTCTTCAGAAGTTGCACAAGTTGTATATTTGCATTTTAGAGTCAGGAAATAATGGTAAAGTTCAGGAATGGTTTTGAATTTCATGAAAAATTCAATGCTTTTTAACCAGCTGTAATACCGAATTTTACACTAATATTTTATCTTGCATTGGGCCCCCTCTAAAAATATTTCTGTATCCGGCACTGCTTATTACCCCCATTTCATTTCAAAACGAAGAACAATTGTATTATTGCGATATGATTTATAATCAAACTACCCAACATTATCCTTTATTGTAGATTTCTATATATTTTATAAATGGATATTTGTATATATATTCTGTAGATTTTTCAAGTGTTTCATGATATAAGTATTGTTCAAAGGGAATTTTTAGCCAAAAGTAAATAACAAAATTTAATTATTTCTAGCATTTAAATATGATGCACGACTTTTTTAAGAAACAAGACAGGCAGGCTCAATTGTCATTTGTGTCTCAATATTTCGTAATTGTTTCTTAAGGAAACAACTCTCTTTACTGTATTTATATTTTGTTTCTTGTTCGTCGCAGTTCGATTTTTTAGAAGGCCATGCAAATATTTTAGTGTTATGGGTAAGCATGTTTGTTATTGTTTCTTTTTGTTTCTTACGATTTTGGGAATAGGAACCTAATGTTTCATATTTACGCGTTTTTTAAAAAAGACGTATATTTCAAATAAAAAATTGCACGTATTTGTGAGTAGTGTCAACAGTTCAAATTCAAAGCAAAAATATTGAAAATTCGAGCTATCTAATTTTTTATTAATTTCTCAGCTAGGCAAGTTATCAAAACTTTTCTCAGTTCTCAATTAAAGTGAGAGATTATTTCATAATATATTAAGTCTGTGATACTTCGTTTTATTCCTTAGTTGATGATACACTTTTATCTTCTTTAGAGATTTTTAGGAAAACATACCTAACTAAATATGGCTAAATCATATTTGTGACGTTGTAGTTGGGATTAGAGGCGCGTTAATTTAGGCAGGGTTGAACCCTATATAATTTTATCTTTTTTGAAAAACTTCATGACATTATTTAGTTTTATAAACTGTTAGTAATTCTTAGCTGTGGAAAATTTGCTTTTAATAGCGTTATCTGCTTTTTATATTAACACCAGCCAATTTTGATATTAGCAGTCCAATAACGAAACTGGTTTCGGCAATTTATTTTCAATATAGTACTGAAGAAGATTGTTGATTTGATATTGCTCTAGGATTTGTTTGATCCATTGCAATTACTTATATTTGAAATATATTGATAACCACATATTTTATTATCAAATTATGTATACACATTTTGCATATTTATGTAAGAAATTATGTATCAAATTTATTGTTGTATCATAACTGTTACATCAGGACCATAAATTTTATCAAATCTACTATTTATAAATTTCCATACATTCAGAATGGGAAGTGTGGAGCATGAGATATAGGGTCTTGTCATTTGTTTTAGTTGTTATACCTAGCACTGATATATCTGAACCAAAAATAGATGAAGACGGTGGTGAATTAGAGGAGCATCAAAATGTTCAAAATGGCACTGAAGAGGAAATTGAAGATAATCATGGCATCATAGAAAGTTATACCATACAATAATAACAAAATTTAAATACATCTGGAGGAAGATTAAATACAGAAAACGCTAAATTTGTCATTTAATAACCAAACAGGTGAGGGACTAAATGAGCAGATAGCTGAACTCATGTAATTCTCATTCGAATAAAAGTTTGGCCCATTACAGCAAACAAATGAAACTTATTTGCTTTTCAGCAGCGCTCATCATTTGAGTTGTATCTAGGTTTAAAAGTATAAATGGTAATTACTTCACTGCCATGATGCATAATGTATTTTTAAAAACAGCTTAGATTTGATCTACATACTTCGTGTGTTTGCTTTTTTGAAATCTACTTCTATATGAAATTTGTTGAGAACGACAAAACTGTTGATGATCGCCAAAATCCAAACTACAATCGGCTCTCAAAAATATGAACAGTGTTGAAGTTCATTTGTAGAGCATGCCTTAAAATAAGGCCTGTTTATTATACATTTTAATTAGATTTAATTAGATAAGTAGTTTACTAGCTAGTTGTCTTGAAGTTGACAGTTTAAGAATATTATTGTGATGTTTATGTTCAAATTATTCCAAAAGGGATCATGCCAGAATTTTTGCTTGTACTGTGTTGCTGGGCTACTCTCAAAAATGTTATTGAAGATTGTTTATTCAAACAGGGGTGAAGCTGAGTGAAA